>ML289871.1:46649-126221 GCA_005239495.1 Nicotiana undulata | reverse complement strand
TGGCGTTCATGGATCCCGAGGCTTCTTTCCTTTACTGCTTCATTGTCTTTCTCCTTATTTTCAGGACAGTGGTGTATTTTCATTTCCAGACTTGTATTTAGTATTCTAGTAGCTAGTCCGTGAGATTGTGACACCCCGGTTTTGGGATTATTCATTGTAGATGTCTTATCATTTCACTTTGAGTTTTCTAAGATAATATTATTACTTTTCTGTTGTGAAACAAATAATGAATTCGCGAAATGTTCAGTAGAGGTTGGAAGGTTAATTGGTTTTATTACTGTTATGTTGTGGTTATAAATGTCAAAGTGTTGTGTACGTTGGCTTGTCTAGCGGGTTCAACGTTAGACGCAGTCACGGTCTGAAAGGTGGGATTTCAGGGTCGTGACAGATAGGGTAATAAATCATATCGTTTAAACTAAAAAAACAAATTCTTCGTGCTTAACGTACGATCTGGGCACGTCCATCATAAACCATGGATAGAAATTATCTTCAATCCATTCGTTAACATTCATATTTAGAGTATCTATATTATTTGGAGAGTAGAAAATATTTTTTAACTTATATTTAGGAGATATATATAAAGAGTCAAAAACTAGTAGCTCATACGTATGGCCTTAATGAATAGAACTATATATTGGCTATTATATTAACAGTCAATATAACTGTGAATCACAATGATGTAATTAATATAGGGCATATAACTACAACCTTAGTCAATGGACTTATATGGTTGTTTTCACGACCTAAAACCCATAATAGGTCGCAATGGTGCCTAACGCTGACGTTAGGCAAGCCCACAAATTCAACTACTATTTATTTACCCCATTTTATCATTTAAAACAAAGTTTTCCTTTTAAAAGAAACAGAATAAGTAGGATCTCATTCATCTGTATCTACTCATTTCTTAACCAAAATACCAGCATAATAAGTACATCCATTATAGTGATAAGCGGATAAGTACACAGTACAAAAGTGCTAAAAATCCCTAAAATCCGATGCCACAAGTACATGAGCAATTTGGAGAATATACAAAACTACTACAACTACTGTATGAAAGTGATAGACAAAAAGAATAAACATGGTAGATGGAAGTTCCGGTGCTGCAGATCATAGCAAGGCAAGCAGCTCACCACTAAGTCTTCGTAGATGATCGGCTACATGTCGCGTGACCACTGGTAGTACCTGTCTCAGTACCTCCACATCAGTGCAAAAGTGTAGCAAGAGTAGGAAAAACAACACGTACCCAGTAAGTATCTAGTCTAACCTCAAAGAAGTAGAGACGATGAGTCGACTTGACACTTACTAGAGGTCAAATAACAATATAAATACATAAAGTATACATGGTGAGTGTACAACAAATAGCAATGAAGCAGATAAAGTAACTACAGTAAGTCCACACATGAGTCTGTGTCAAGTCACTAAACACGTCATAATCGGGCTTGGAGGCGCTAGCTCAATAATTAACAAACCAAATCCAGCTCCAATTATTGAGTATGAAGTTTTCGAGGCGAACGAACCGATCCCACATGAATAGTGGTACTCAATACTGCCAAAGCGAACGACCCGATCCCACATGAAAAGTGGTACTCAATACTGCCGAAGCGAACGGCATGATCTCATAAGAATAGTATTACCAACCTGACGAGGCGTACGATCCGAACCCATAAGAGTAGTGTTACAATCATGCTGAGGCGAACATTCCGATCCCATAAGAGTAGTGAGGTTTACCTCGCTCGCGGAAGCACTTGAGAAATGAGAAGACACAGATTTATAGTAGTATTTCCCAATTTTTCTAAAGTAAGAAGCTAAGTCGTTATCTTCAATTTAAACCCTCAGTCTCAATCCTAGTCAAGACAATTTGATACACATGATAGACATAAACAGTACAAATAAAGGCATGATGTGAATCTATGTCTACCCAGACATATCATGAATATAGCTATGTACGGACTCTCATCACCTCGTGTGCACGTAACTCCCATAACAAGTAGCACAAAACAATAATACACTTAGGGGGATAAGTTCCGTCTTACAAGTTTAGGAAAGAGACTTATATCGGTCCCAAGTCCTCAATTCGACTTTTCAACCTCACTAGAACTCCTCAAACGATGTTGAGGACTTCGAAACAAACCAATAGTCGTATAAACTAATAAATATATGCTCAAAAGTTCATAATTTAGATATTAGAATAATTACCCAACATAATTTGGAAGGTTCCTAAAATTCACCCATAAGCTCACGTGCCCGGGTTCCGAAAATTTTCGAAATAAATGTTTCCCGTAATCTCACGAACTTAAATATATGATTTATTCTCAATTATATAATAGATTTTGTGGTCAAATCCTATTTTTACCAAACCCTAGGTTCTAACAAAAATCCCACCATTTTCCTTTAATCTTATGTTAAATCTACCCATAATCCATGTATTTAGCTAATGAGTTGATATGGATCACTTACCTCTTGATGTTGATGAAATCCCCCACAAAATTGCTCTCAAAATCGCCTGAGACCAAGTGGAAAATGAGGGAAAAGAAGCTAAATCCCATAATAAAAGCCCTTGCACCAGTCGCAGATGCCGCATTTGCGACATCTGATTCACAAATGTGATGGTCGCAAAAGCGACAAAGGCATTGCAAAAGCGAAGCCTGACCAACTCTGCTTCAGTCCCAAATGTGACATAAAGGCTCAAAAATGCGATGCTTGGTATCTCGCAAGAGCGGAAGAAGGCTCGCAAGTGCGAAAAATGCCACGCTCAGGTGACATCGCAATTCTAACCCACCAGTGCCACCCCAACCTCGCAAATGCGCAGCCCTCCTAGCAAATGCGAACAATATCTCTCAATGTGATACCTCACGTACCAGTCAAAAACTAGCAGAACTGAAGTTCTTCCAAATACTCCGAACTGTGCTCGAAACTCACCCGAGCCCCTGGGGCTCCACACCAAACATCCACACAAGTCTAAAAATATCATATGAACTCGCTCGCACGATCGAAAAGCCAAAATAACATCTAAATCATGAGTCGAATGCCAAAACGCATAAATTCAATCATGAAACTCAAGAACTTCTAAAAACACATACGTGCGTTCGATTCCTATCAATTCAACTCGGAATGGCGCCAAATGTTGCGTACAAGTCATAAGCATAACGGACCTATTCCAACTCTGGAATCGGATTCTAACCCTGATATCAGTAAAGTCGACTCCCGGTCAAACTTATCAACCTTCCAAACCTTCAACTTTCTAACTTTTGCCAATTTAAGGCGAAACGACCTAAGGACATTCGAATCAACATACGGATATTTTACCAAGTCCAAAATCATCATATGAACCTATTGGAATCTTTAAATCTCGGTTCCGAGGTCGTTTACTCAAGACGTTGACTCAAGTCAAACTTAGTCACCTTATGCCATTATTAAGGAACTAAGTGTTCTGATTTCAACCCGAACCCTTACAAACCTAAACCAATCATCCTACGCAAGTCATAAAATAATAAAAGCACATCGAGAAGCCAAAGGGAACAAGGATCTAGTAAGTAAAATGACTGGTCGGGTCATTGCAGTTGCCATGAATAACTAGTGGTCGATACATATGACCTTAATGATTGATATTATATATTGGTTGTTATATAAATGGTCAATATAATTATAAATGACAACGATGTAATTAACTTAGGTTATATGACTACAACCTTAGTCAATGGACTTATATGGTTGCTATGAATAACTAGCGGGCAATACGCATGACCTTAATGAATAGAATTATATATTGGCTATTATATTAACAGTCAATATAACTATAAATCACAACGATGTAATTAACATAGGGCATATGATTACAACCTTAGTCAATGGACTTACATGGTTTCCATGAATAACTAGTGGCTGATACGTATGACCTTAGTGAATGAAATTATATATTGGCTATTATATAAACGGTCAATATAACTATGAATCAAAACGATGTAATTAAAATCAGTTATATGACTACAACCTTAGTCAATGGATTTATATGGTTGCTATGAATAACTGGTGGCCGATATGTATGGCCTTAATGAATAGAATTATATATTGGTTATTATACAAAGGATCAATTGAATTAAGTATAATTGTTATGGTTTGAATAAAATAAATAACAATTGAGGTCAAAATGAATATTACACACAGACTAAATATGCAAAATATAAAATTTAATTCATTAATATTTCATAATTAAATTGCTAACTAGGTCTAAAATCTAACAATTGATGTCAAAATTAACATTACAAGGTGATAAAATATGCAAAATACACATTTTAATTAGGTTCCAAATCTGCATTTTACTAAATTCTATGGTCAAATTTACCTTTTTGAACAATGGAAAACCCTAGTGGTCTCTCTTTGAAATATTCATTTTTTGGATGGTTGGCCATGTATATATACACACTCACCCACACGACCATAAATACATAAAACACACACTCTTATAGAAACCCTACAAACCCAATTATGGACGCCTCTTCCTCAGCGAAACGATCTCTATCTTACTCCTCTTTTGATAATTATGAAGAAGAGCATAATCCAATATTTGAAGTGATTATGAAAGATTCATACATCAACCGCGACGATCTGGTAAATTAGTTTTTTTTAATAATTAAATCATTAATCTCCGACAGTGTGGCTTTGGTTACGGGGGTATTGGGCTCAATGAGTTTCTTATTATTATTTTTGATGCCTTAACTCTAGAAAAATATATGCATTGGTATTCTTTTTTTCTTTTTTTTCTTTTTTTTTTGCGTTTCATAGTTTGGCCTTAAAACTTATTATTGATGGTTTTTTCTGTTGTTTGCATTATATTCTAAAACGAATCTATGAACATTTTCCTGAAATAATTAATACCGTGCTTCTTCAATGTGGTGGCAAAGAGTGGTGTGTAACATTGAGCATTGCTGAACAAAGAAGGCTGGAAAACTTTGTGGTGGACAATGATGTTAAGCGAGGTTGGGTCGCTAAATATGAGTTGGGTTATATTGCACCATTGTTTGTTGTTCGAAAGTGCAAGTAAAAGGACAAAGAACTTTTGAAAATTTGGTTGAAATTGATTAGTTTTTGTTGTTTTATCTTTTTTTAGCTTTTATTTTTAAGTTCATCCAGTTATGGTAGGTGTACTTTTATTTTTTGTTATACTATGAATGACATCAAATTTCTATCTTCATTACATCTCGTGTGTTTTTTGTTATAACTGTATCTTTTTTTTTAATACCATTTCAAAAGACTTTTTAAAAAAATATCAATTTTTCCATAGGAATTATATATGAAAAAGTGGCAGACTCATTTACACATGTTAAATCAATTCTCACCAGAAAACTTCATCCTGGTTATATTGACTACGAAAACAATCTTGAGTTTGAAATAGAAAGTGTAAATAAGAGGTGTAAATACTTCATTGAGAAGTTAAATGGTTGGTTTGTAAATAGTTATGTTAGTAAATATGATTGAATATATCTACACGGGGTTTCAAAAATTATAGTTATCAATACAATTTTGGTAACTGGAACAGTTAATACAATTCAACTAACATAATTAATTTCGACAACAAATCAATTCAAACCAGATAGTCGTACCAATAATATTTAGTTCGTTCACTTAGTGGATTCTTGAGGCTAACTAAAATGGAGGACTCTTTAGGCTAACTAGAATGCAAACAATTTAAGTGGTTAAATTATTATGCTAACTATGACTTTCTTTTTTAAATACTGGAAAAAATACTGCTAATCTTGATAGATATTAAGTTTCTTTGGATGGAACATTGATCTTACTATGTCTCAAGAAAATTCATACAAAATGATTGTATTAAAAACCATATCTCAAACCAGATGTTCATACTGGTTGGATCAAGAGTTCATGAATAGATTTCGGTAAACGAAATGGATGCAGTGATAATTGTAAAGAATTCTTTGAGGAGTGTACGCTAAAATTATCTTATGTTAGGTGATTAAATTCCAAATACTATCTGGAATATGTTAAATTATCAATTAATCAAAGAAAATTATGCTTATTTCGTATTTCTTTACCCATTGCTTCCTTTACTTTCGGTTTTTATTTTTTGCTACATGTTCAAAAATATTTTTGCTTCCTTTATCCACTGGCTCCAAATATTATCGACCCAAAAACAATACGCGTTTTTAATGTATAAATAGAGTTCTTTTACTTTTTCTCCCTCTCTCTCTCCTTCTCGGATCATTTAATAAGAACCTTTCCAATATCCCATAAGACATTTATGACAAACGAAACTAGTATTGTAACGATCCGACCGATCTTTTTGAGCAATTGCACTTCGCACGGTGGTTTGCTAGCATGGGTAGTCTTGTATGATGTATTATGACTTATGCAAGTCATCGATTTTGGTTTTCAGGTTATTCGGGATTGATATGGAGGAATGATATTCAGCTAGGAGCTTTAAATATGAAAGGTTTGACCAAGCTTTGACTATTGAGTAATAGATCTCATATTTGGATCTTTATGGTTTGGTTAGCTCCGTTACGTGATATTGGACTCAGGAGCGTGCCCAGAATATAATTTGGAGGTTCGTGGTAGAATTAGGCTTGAATTGGCGAAATTAAAAATTTGGTGATTTCTGGTCGGCAGTGGAAAATTTGATATCGGAGTCGGAATGAAATTCTCATAGTTGGAGTAGGTTCGTGGTGTCATTTGTGACGTGTGTGCAAAATTTGAAGTCATTCGGACAAGGTTTGATAGTTTTCGGCATCAATTGTGAAAGTTTGAGGTTTCTAGTCCATTAAGCTTGAATTGGTGTGTGATTCATGATCTTGTTATTGTTTGATGTGATTAAAGAGCTCGATTGAGTTGGTATGGTAGTTTAGGACTTGACGGTACCTTTGGTCGAGGGTCCAGAGGCCTCGGGTGTATTCCGGGTGCGTTTTGAGTAAGTCCGGGCATTTCCGAAACTCTGACATGGTTCTGGTGACTTGGGAACACAGACCTCGGCAAAACTTTTGTTGACGCAGAGGAGGGCGGCGCGGACCGCATAAATTTGGTCGTGGCCGCGCTCCAGGGCAAATCTGCAGATTCACTGGTCCAACTTCGGAAGTCTATATCTTTTGATCTACAAGAAATTTGAAGATGATTTAAAAACAAACGCTGTAGTCCTTTGTGTCTAGTTTCCATAAAGCTAAGGAAATCATCATTTGGACATCTGTAGAGAAAGTTATGGCCAAAATACTAAAGCTTGTCTCAGCAGCCACCAAAAGCGCGGACCACACTACTTTTTCGCGACCGCAGGGGTTGGATTTTCCCGTCCGCACCTGGATTTTCACGGACCGCATAGTGGAGATCAGAGGGTGCACTATATAAATGGGGTTTAGGGCATTATTTCATATTTTGGACCTAGGGATCTCGGTTTGTGGCGATTGTTCGAGAATTTTTTAAGAAATTCACCGGGGTAAGTGATTCTAACTCGTATTTGGTTAATATAAACGAATATATCAATGATTTAATCATTTGATTAGTACTTTGAGGTGAAATTTTGGGCAAAATTGTAAAAACGTTATAAAATGAATTTTTTGGGATTTGAACATCGAACTGGAGTCGAATTTGAATGAAACTAGTATAGTTGGACTCAAAATTGAATGGGTTGTCTGGTATTGTGAGTTTTATCGGGTTCCAAGGTACGGACCCGGGTTTGAATTGTTGTTGGTCAGTTTCGAGCCATTCGGAGGGCGGAACGCACAGGGTGGCATATTTGGAGCATCGTTTGGCCTGCTTGGCATTGGTATTGGCTCGTTCGAGGTAAGTAACACTTCTAAACTTAATGTTGGGGGTATGAAACCCCGCATTACGTATTAGGTGACACACATGTTAGGTGACGGGCGTGCGGGCGTGCGGGCGTGCACCCTGTGAATTGGGACTCTGTTGTCCCCATGGCCCTATATAGTGGGCCTATTTTGTTGATATTTGTGTTTTCACCATGTGATAAAGTAATTGAGTTGTCAATCATGCCAAATATCATGTTTGGGATTTATGCTAATATAGTTTGTACCCATAGTGGTCGTTTCTTGCTGTCATCTCACTTATTACCATTGATATTTCGTACTCAGTCAGATTCATGCATTCATATCATATCTTAATCTCAGTGGTTGTTTATTGATACATCATATCATTGTTGTCAGAATAGTTTTATGACATTGTGAGCCTGTGAGTGAGACTGGAGAGACTGATGACTGGGTGAGGCTGAGATCCTATTTATGAGTGACAGTTATGGGATCGAGCTGCACGCCGCAGCGTGTTATATTGATTGATGCCTAGATTGGCTTATGATGACGCTTGGGCTGTAGAAACCCTTCCGGAGTCTGTAACTCACCCCCAGTGAGCGTGGACGATATTATTGAGGGTTGAATTTCCCTGGACATGGATTTGTCGAATTATTGATATATATGGATATGGATTTCTCCTCTGGGATGGATTTCCCTTTTTCGTCGGTACCGAGTGACGTATAGTCAATATTGAGTATGTTCCGGGATGGATTTTCCTGGGCCATATACGGTACTGAGTGGTTGAGTATTTATATATTATTGAGGGATGGATTTCCCTGGGCATGGATTTATCTGAAGTACTTGATACATGGAGATGCATTTCTCCTCAAGGATGGATTTCCCTTTTTCCTCGGTACTGGGTGACTTCTAGTATGTGTTGTATATGTTCTGGGATGGATTTTTCTGGGCCGCATGGTCCATATACAGTACCGAGTGGTTGAGTATGATGAGTGGAGAGTGTGAGTACATGATTCATCTCTGGGATACATGACATTGGCATGCATATATGGTATACATGCATAGAGGCGCATCTCCTCATGTTGTACGGTATTATGTCCTTCATGACTTTTTACACACATTGATATAAGGTTATAGAGAGGTATCACATTTTTTATTTGGAAAGGAAATGAAATATTTTATTTATTGTGGAAAGGATTTTTCAGGAAATTTTTTGATTTCAAACTATCTCATAATTTTTTGATGATTTCGATAAAGGATTTGGGATTCCACTTATATTCTTGAAAAGCGGAACTATTTCGAAAAACTGTGAAAAGGCTTAGCACCTTATCTTTGAGTTATTTCTTTGTTTATTTGATTTACAGTGTTATGAACTGCTATTGGTGTTGGACCTGACCTATGTTTCAGCTCGTCGCTGCTTTCAACCTAAGGTTAGATTTGTTACTTACTCAATACATAGGATCGGTTGTACTGATACTACACTTCTGCACATTGCATGCAGATGTTGGCTCGGGTTGTTGATGTGCTCGAGGGTTGCTGGATTTGAAGATGTACTCGCATCCCTGTTGCAGCTGCCTCTGTTGTTCGGGGTAGCCTTAGATTAAATTGTGTTGTTTATGTACTTTTCAAACACACTATGTATTATTTCATTTCCCCTTTGTAAACTCTATTCTTAGAAGCTCATGACTTGTACTACCAGTCCTTGGGAAATATAATAGTTCTATATAAATTATTTTTGATTAATTGACTTATTATTGTTATTGGAATTGGATAGTTATTAGTTGGCTTACCTAGCGGGTTGGGTTAGGTGTTATCGCGACTAGTGAATTTTGGACCGTGACAAGTATTATATGTAATCTTTCCTTTGAAGATTTTGTTGGTACATGATGTCATAGTTAACCTTATAATACGGTTTTGACCTTATATGGATAGTTATTTTCATATTAGTAGATGAGTACTACAATATATAATAAAACAGTAGTGCAAATTGAATAAAAAGTTAAGAAATACCGTATTGTACCCTATTTGATACCAATCATGTAAAATTTTAATTTTACAATACGCTTTTTACATTGTAAATCATAAATTGAAATACAATGCATGTACAACACGGGAGAAATGCAAATTAATACAAAATGTACCAAATGTAGATTTTTTTTTTCTTGGAATAATTTGCCTGAAATGGGATCGGAATGCTAAAGAAGTCATAAACTTCGAACTTCATAAATAATAAACAAAATAAACTTGAAATAATCATGGTCAACTTCATACAAAACTTGATATTCAAAATGCAAAACAAAGTCTACATCTTTTGCACACAAAAACATATAGCAAACACTTTTATAATATAAGAGAAAACAAGAAATAAAATTTTATATAATCAGTTTGCAACATTTTCTAATTTGTTACTACTTCTACACTTTCTTCAACAGACGAGCTTGAAGATGGCTCTTCCTGTGAACAATTTGTTGTTTGAAATTTGTTGAAGGCTTCATCGTAACATTGGAAAGCTTGGAAGCAGCTACCCTCGACTCCAACAATCATATTAACATACTCATACCAACATTAGTATAATCCCAGCTTTTTACCACAAATACAATAAGAAGCATCGATTTGAAATTTTTTTACCTTGAATTGATTTTTCAAATTTGTTGAACGCAGATATGGCCGCATCATGAGATTTGAAAGACTGGAAGATGTTACGCTTAACCACGATAATCATAGGAGAATTTTCACTCCATGAGTAGTATATTCCTGTTATTTTACTAGAAAATACAACATATATTTTTGAAGTACTATTCTCCTCCAACTGCACCATTGTAGATTTCTTAATCTATCCACTCACACTTAGAAGATCATAGGAGAGTAAGATGACAAAACAATCAAGTATTAGGGCTTTGAAGAGGGATAAAATATACCTTAAGATTTTGTGTCCAGTCGTCTAGGATTGTTTAAATGTTAGGGCTTTGAACACCTTATTTGTCACGACCCAGAATTCCCACCGTCGGGACCGTGATAGCGCCTAACATTATACTTGCTAGGCAAGTCAACGTTAGAGGTTCATTAGCCAATTCTTTACATTTCAATGATTAACAATAAGAAAGCTATAACAAGTTGAAATGAACACGAAAATATGTAAATAACAACTTTGATTATATACCATTACTACCCAAAATCCGGAGTCACAATTCACGAACATTCTAAGATTTTACTACAAGTATTTATTCGAAAGAAAATATAATTGTCTGCGAAATAAAGAAAACAGTAAAGTACGGGGTATAGAAGGGGACGCCAATAGGACTACCTTGGGTCTCCTAGCAAGCGAATCCTACAGCAAATCTTTCAATCATCCCGGACGAGCTCCAAAATCTACACAGAAAGTGCAGAGTACAATATCAGTACAACCGACCACATGTACTGGTAAGTGCCGAGCCTAACCTCGACAAAGGAGTGACGAGGCTACGGCCGGACACTCATAATATAACCTGCATACATTATTTAATAAAAGCAGAAGGAAGACAGAATAAAATAAAATAGTAACTAGCAAGAAATAAATACAGGTCTCAAAGTATTTCATCAGTGTCCAGCTACTACCAATCCTTAAGTGCAATTCAAGACTACCGTACAACTAACACAGTCAGGGAAAAGAATAAACATATAGGTTATTGCGGCGCATAACTCAATCCCACCGTACATATCATATCCCTCCATTATTTCCTCTTAATAACGTAAATAACGGAATATAAATAAAAGTGTCGCGGCGTGCAACCCGATCCCACCATATCACAATAATCACAATCACATTTCACCCTTATTTCACCATAATTCACCCTTATTGTACATGTTGCGGCGTGAAACCGGATCTCACTGTATAATATCAATTCATCCTTATTCCCTCACAATATCTCACCCTTATTCCACATGTTGCGGCGCGAAATCCGATCCCACCATATCAATATTAGTTACTCAGTAAGTACAACAATTTCACAATTCTAATCACAAAACCCTTCACAATATTTAAACTTCAAACCAAAGTAAATGGAAGCTTGTACACTATGAAACTTCACACAAATAATACTACTCAGCGAGACCAGTCCAGAATATACCATAAAAGCACCAATAGACCAGCTTAAGCAAATGATAAGAGACAATGAAGCTATGACATAACTAATACCTTCAACAAAGGGAAACAATGTCTAACAAGTAGCAATTAGGCATGGGAATACAAGTAAAGCATGTAACAGTTAAGGCAGGGAAAGAGACAATATGAGAAGAACGAGAAAGAACAGGCAAAACAGATAAATTGGCGGCGCATAAGTACTCGTTACCTCACATATACGCCACTCACATGAAATTCATATAACAAAAAAGTTATGGGTTCCTAATCCCTCAAGTTAGGGTTAGACACAACACTTACCTCGATCTACAAGCTACTCAATGCTCAATTATCACTTTTCCTCTAGTATCCACCTCCAAACCACTCTTATCTAGCCACAATTAACTCAATAACATCAAATATTGTTAAAGGAATCAATTACAATGCATAAATGTTGATTTCCCAAACTTTCCCCCCAAAAAGTCAAAAATCAATCCCGAGCCCACTTGGCCAAAACATGAGATTTGGACCATTCACCCCCGAGCCCAATTATTCAATTAGTTTTGAAATCCGACCTCAATTTGAGATTTAAATCCTAATTTTTCAAAAATCCCTAATTCTACCCAAACCTCCAATTTCTACCATGGAAATCCTAAATTTAAGGATGAAAATTCATGAAATGTGATGGGTAATCAAAAGAAAGTGAGATAGGATCACTTACCAAAGTTTTGGAGAAGAAATGGCCGTGGAGAAATCGCCTCTAAGGTTCTAGGATTTGAAAAGTTGAGAAAAGAAACAAAATCTCGTCTAAAAATCATTTTGATCAGTTGCAGGTGTCACATTTGCGACCTGGGGTTCGCAAATGCAAATAACCTATCGCAATTGCGAAGGTCTCCCATTCCTGCTATTTTCGCGATTGCAAAGAAAACCTCGCAAAATGAGAGCCTGATCATTTCGCAAATGCGATCACTGCCTCCCCCCTTCCCAGTTCGCAAATGCGAAGAACTTGTTCGCAATTGCGAAAACTATGAGGGCCAGCTATTCTTCGCAAATACGAGAAATAGCTCGCAAATGCGAAACCTGCATGGGTCGCAACTGCAATGCCTGATCTTGCAAATGCGAGATCATAGGCCTACACCAGATATTGCAACTCCAGTTATGTTCTAAGTCTAAATTTCACTCTGTAGCCTATTTGAAACTCACCCGGGCCCTCGGGCTCCAAACCAAACACACACAAAAGTTTAAAAATATCATACGAACTTGCTCTCGCGGTCAAATCACCAAAATAACACTTATAACTACGAATTGAACCCCAAATCACATGGAATTTTCAAGAAAACTTTGAAATTCCTATGCGGACGTCCAAATCATGTCAAATCAACTATGTTTTTCATCCAATTTCACAGACAAGTCATAAATATAGTATTGGACCTATATCGGGTCTTGAAACCAAAATACGGACCCGTTATCAAAAAAGTCAAACTTTGGTCAAACACTACAATTTCATTGAGCTTTCAACTTTCAAATTTTGACATAGTCCGATATCTCGGGCTAGGGACCTCCGATTTCGATTTCGGGCATACGCCCAAGTCCCAAATCACGATACGGACCCATCGGGACCGTCAAAATATGAACTCGAGTCTGTTTACCAAAAATGTTGACCGAAGTCAATTCAAATAAAGTTTTTAGGCAAAATTTCTTATTTTTATCAGTTTTAACATAAAATCTTATCGGAAAGATTTCTGTACTGCGTACACAAATCGAGAAAGGCTAAAATATGATTTTTAAAGGTTTTAGATCACAAAATTAGGTTTAAATCCTAAGAAGACCTATCGGTCTATCACATTATTACACGAAAGATATACGAAATACACAATCAAGTATATGTATACAGATGAAGAAATATGAAATATATACACGTATAGTACAAAAAAAATATAAAATACATTCAGATAAATGTTTATGTGAAAGAGGGTGTGCATGCTTGACATTTTCCATGTGTTGGGAAGTCAAGTATTCAATGGATGAGAGAGAAACAAGAAGAGAATTTTGAACTCTAATGAGAAGGGCAGTATTGGCATAGGATTAGCACATAAACCCTAATTTGAGTGTGAGTTTACATTAATAACTCCATTTGGGCCATTGTGGCCATAAAAAGTGTGGTAGGAAAACCTTTTCGTTTTAATTTTACCCTGTTTTTATTCTTCTCTTATTCCTCTCTGGAATAATCTCTCTACTATAAATAGATCTCTTCCGTTGTTTCTTCTTTCTTCGTCTCCTATTACTCTTTGAAATAATAATGCTAATTCCCAGATTTAAGCACTTTTTCCACTTAATTGATTTGATTTTTTTCTTTTCTAGTGTACCAATATATATGATCTCTAATTTATAATTTTATTTATATTTATTTTTTGCGTGACATATGATATAGTCAACATAATGCAATACTACCTAAATTATTTTTTACTCAAATTTTCATACATGTGCCTTGTAAGCACATATGTCTCAACCAATATTATTGCTTTTGTAATTTATATTGATTAAAATATTTAATATATATTAATTTATATTTTACACATTAATTCTTCAACAACAACAATATATCCAGTATTATCTCTCACTATATATGTAACGACTCGACCAGTCGTTCCATAGAATTAGCCCCGTTATGCCTTGTTATGCATTGTTTAGTTGGTTATGATGCGTCGGGGTCGGTTGGTTCGGGTTCGGAGTGGTCGTGGTGACAATTGAGACACTTAGTCTCTTAAATTAGCCTTATTATTGGAAAAGTCAACTGGGAGTTGACTTCTTGGTAAACGACCTCAGAATGCGGATTTTATGGGTCGTACAGCTTTGTTAGGTGATTTGGGACTTAGGAGTGTGTTCGGAATGAGGTTTTGATGTCCGGTGTAGAATTAGGCTTGAATTGGCGAAAGTTGGTTTTGGCGATTTTCGGTCGGCAGTGGAAAATAGGCTATAAGGGTTGGAATGGAATTCCAAAAGTTGGATAGGGTTCATAATGTCATTTTGGATATGTGTGCAAATTTTCAGGTCAATCGGATGTGTTTTGGTTGGTTTCGGCATCCTTGGTGAAACTTAGAAAATTCAAAGTTCATAGGCTTGAATTTGATATGATTTTGGTGTTTTCGTGTTGTTTTTGGTATTTCGAGGGCTCGACTAAGTTTGAATGAGGCTATGGGACTTGTGTGTGGTTTTGGTTGGGGTCCCGAGGGGCTCGGGTTGATTTTGGATGGGCGTCAGAAGGTTTGGAGTTGAAGAAATGTAGTTGAAGCTGTTGGTGTGAGTGTTTCTGGTGTTTTTTCACCTGCGGAATGGGAGACATAGGTGCGGAGTAGTAGACGAGAGAAGGGGATCCGCAGATGCGGAAGTTGGCTGGCTGAGGAATTTCCGCAGGTGCAAGGTATCTTCCGCACCTGCGAAGCCGCAGATGCGAAAAGACAAGCGCAGGTGCGAAGGATGAGATTCTGGGGGGTTCTCCGCAGGTGAGCACCTGGGATCGCAGGTGCGGATACGCAGGTGCGCGTAAGTGGCCGCAGGTGCGGAACCACTGTACAGGAAGTATATAACCATGCCTTCGCGAATTTGAGCCCTTTTCTTCAATATTTCATCCAGGTTTGAAGCTTATGAAGGGGTTTTGAAGAGGGAATCGAAATTTCTTCATTGAGGTAAGATTCTTGGACTTAAAACTCGTTTATATGTGATTAAAGGTCTAATTAGTGGCGAACATTTGGGGGAAATCAGTGTAAAAATGGGTAACTAGGGCTTGTGATTAAGAGACTTAAAAAATGGGGATTTGAGTGGTCATTTGAACTCCGATTTCAGTGTTCTTGATATGTATAGACTAGGGGGAGGATGAAGATGTTGTGGTGTAAATTTTATCGAATTCCGATACGTGAGCCGAGAGGCCGGGTTTGGCCAATTTCGGGAATTATGCCTAAATTTGACAGTTTTCGATTGGGTTCGTTTCCATAGCATATTTTGATGTTGTAAATCTGATTTTGATAGACTCGGAGCTTTTGGGAGCCGATTCGAGAGGCAAGAGTATTGTGGAGTAGCTTTTCGAGCTGGTTTGAGGTAAGTAATGACTTTAAATCTTGTCCTGAGGGTATGAAACCCCGGACTTAGCATCTTCTCACTATTTTGGAGTGATGCACATGCTGGATGACTGGTGTGTGGCGTGCACTGATTTGGGAATTTGGACTTGGTCCTTCCCGTGGCAACTATTGAGTCGCGTATTTACATCAAATCATATGATAAATTGTGTTTTCAGACTATTGCTATATTTGGGCTATATGCCATGTTTGGGCCTTGTGCCGACCTGTTTAGACCCCTTGGGGCTGTTTACTATTTTCCTCACTGTGTTAACTTATGATTTACACTCAGTCATATTATACTTAACTGATTTTAAAACTCAGTCTTATTTACACTATTTTGAGATATAAAATGATATTTTGGGTCGAGTACCCCGTTTTACTGATAGCCCGAGTGGCTTTTGACATATTTCTGACTGAGTGAGGCTGAGGGCCTGATTGTGAGGATATGATATTGGATCGGGTTGCACGCCGCATCATGTTTCCGACTGAGTGAGGCCGAGGGCCTCATTGTGAGGATATGATATTGGATCGGGCTGCGCGCCGCAACATGTTTATGATAGGCCGAGTGCTTGAGAGTAATTTGATGACATAATTTGGCTTGATTTTAGCGCTTGGGCTGTAGGAGCCCCTCCGGAGTCTGTACACCCCCAGTGAGCGCAGGTACCTACTGAGTGTCGAGTGTCGAGCGAAGAGTGATTAGGAGGTATGAGTGACAGTGAGGTTGCCCGAGGGGCTGATATTGAGTGGTTGGGAGGCATGTTGAGTGACTGTTTTCCCGAGTGATGATTTTTCCGAGGGCCTGTTTATGATACTTATTTTGCATGAGTAACCATTTATGATTCATTTCATTTTTATACTCATATTTCTTGGGCATTGTTTCTTAAATCATTGGAAATCATATTTTTCAAAGGATTTTTACTGAAATCTGCTTTCAAAGCGTATTGACCAAAAATATACACTGTTGGGACTAAAGATTTTACTTATTGTGATTCGATGATTTGCTCATATGTGTTTTATACTGTTCAGACTTGATTTATTTTCATTTCTATTGAGTTGGCGTACTCATCATTATTCCCTGCACCTTTGTGTGCAGATTCAGGTGCTAGTAATGAGCGTTAGCCATCTTATTACGTGTGGAGATGGAGGCGGGACATCGAGGTAGATGTTCAGCGTCCACAGCATCTCTGATTCTCCCTTTCTCATTTTGTACTTAGTTCTTTGTCTTCCGAGATTATGTATTATGACAGTAAAGTTTTTGGTACTACTCGTAGATGCTCATGACATGTTGACTCCGGGTCTTGGGGATAGTTGTTAGACTGTTTATCTCGTTTAATTTTGTTTTAAAATTCGAAAATTTGTAAATACTTATGAAATGTTGAAAAGATGTGAAAATTTTGAAAATAATATGTCAATGTGTGATTGTTGGCTAGCCTAGTTTCATGATAGGCGTCATCACGGCCGGTTTAGGATTTGGGGTCGTGACAAGTTGGTATCAGAGCACTAGGTTACATAGGACTCAACGGTCATGAGCAGGTTTAGTAGAGTCTTCCGGATCGGTACGGAGACGTCTGTACTTATCTTCTAGAGGCTACGGAACCCTTAGGAAAAATCTCATATTCTTGAATTCTTGTCGTGCATATCCACTTATTCGGCCAAGAGCGTAACTCTTGAAATTCCTTTCATGTATTCGAATGTGCACGTGAGCGCTCGGTATCAGCTGTGCATCGACTGCTTGTGATTTCCATGGGTGAGATGTGATTTTTAGCATATTAATAATGGGCCAGTCTGGAGGACTTGAGGCCTGATTTTTTTGTGGCTTGAGTGCTGAGATTTTTGTTTCTGTGAGCACGTGCATCTGGGGACTTATATGTCCGTTTGTGTCCTTATTGATGGGACTTTGTGACTAGATGGCTACATGGTGAATGTGCTTTGATGGTTAGATGTGTTCAGGTTTGTTTGATTGTGACAAAATGAATTGGCAGGAGATGTAGCAAGAACCATTGAGTATTTGACTTCTGTCTTGGGTTAGAATATGGCCTCGAGTTGTGAGTATATTGAAGGACCTATCGTATGGTTTAGTTGTGGAATGAAGTGGAGTTTCCAGTTGTGTTCTGAGTTCCTGGTGATGTTTTAGGGCTGACCAATGCCCCAGCAGGGTTCATGTATTTGATTAACAGTGTATTCAGCCGTGTTATAACCCCCTTTGTTATTATATTCATTGATGGCATCCTGGCATACTCACGTAGCCAGGGGTAGCATACTCAGAATTTGAGGATAGTATTATAAGGATTTAGGGAGGAGAAGCTCTATGCAAGGTTCTCCAAGTGTGAATTTTGGCTCAGGTCAGTAGCATTCTTGGGACACGTGGTGTCCAGTGAGGGTATCCATGTGGTCAAACGAGTGTGGGGTAGAGCTTCCAGAAGCTCAAGATTTCTTTGACCACAACTCCAGTGTTAGTTCTGCCATCGGCTTTAGGTTCTTATACCGTGGACCTTGATGCCTCGGGGATAGGCCTTGGTTGTGTTTTAAGGCAGAAGGGTGTAGTGATTGCGTGATAGTTATGATCTTTGGAAGGGTATAGAGATGATATCAGTTGAGGCTAAACAAGCGGGGTTATCTCCCGTGGGGTGTTTTGAGGTTGTGTGGCCCTTAGGTGGTCTTGTAGTAAGTCCTCTTTATCGGTAATTGATATATGTTGCAATTTTAGTTAGGTCGTTTGTGAAAGTCGGCATTGGCTGTTTCAATGATGAATGTGAGATTTGCATATGATTTGAGATACTAGACGGTTTGTGTCATATGAGCTTATGAAGGATTTAGTGAATCTCACTACAATATGGTGGCAGTGATAGCGTATGGGCATAGTGAGATATTGTTTGTCTTGATCCTTGGCTTTGAGCCAAGTGAGGGAGTCTGTTAATGACGAGTTGATTGCACGATTGTGTGTTGTAGTGGTTTCGGTTCGAGGTATATTGGTAAACCAGTTATGACCTGCAGAGGTGGAGTCTGGGAATGACTTGAGTAATGGAAATTCTTCGATACAGGTTGTAATGTACTCTACGGGTAAATGGACTTTATTGAATGATTGAGTTGTAATTGTAAAAAAAAGTGTAGTGTGTGCCGTGTATGAGTTTGCTTGTTGCTTCAAATGGGTGGATCACTTTCCTAGTATGTGGTTTGCAAATGGGGTCAAATCGTTCTGTCTGCTTGGTCGGTGTAATTGAAATTGCGTAGAGTGAATGACGCTCGAGAATTGTTATGACGGATTCAAGGTTATATGCAGCAATTGAGGATCTTCAAGGTGTGAATTGGGCTAGAACGGAGATTTACGTGGAGGTGTCAAGGCTTGTGGTGTCTTTACATTATCATGGATTATATCTATCAGTATTAGGAAAGTGAAGGTAATGGTTTCAGATTTGCAGGAAGTCTCTTCAGAGTAAGTATTTTGAATGTGTCACATGTTGGGGATAATTGAGAGAATATTCAGCGGCTTACGAGCCTTAAACGGTCCGGTCCTATGCTTGGGTCTCGTGTGGAGAGTCTAGGTTGAGAATTGCGGTATTATGGAAAAGAGAAGTATCAATTCTAAGGTAATTCAGAAGGAACTTGGATTAATAGGACAACTTGGTAGTAGGTCGGATCGGCATGGTTAGGGGTATGAATAGTCCTTTGGGTGTTTATGAGGCAATGAGTTTTACAGGTGTTTCTTAGCAATTCTCTTGGGTTTTGGTGACCTGCGTAGCTTGGTTGAGTTATAAGGATTCAGTCTCAACGGTTTGATGCTGTACAAATAGGATTCAGATAGTTCCTGATGGTGTCTACCACGGTTAGAGATGTGTATTTTCTGCTGGCGTGAGGAGCATGTGACGTACAATGATTTTTCTTCTAGATGGGATCAAATGTAAAGTTCTTGGCTAGTTTGGTGCGCAGTTGGTTGTGGCTCGGAAGGGATCATGAAGTTCTTATACTTATCAAGGGATGGCGTGGTGTATGCGGTATGAGGTGTAGAGTTGAGAATGGCATATGTGAGATTCTTAGACAGCATCGGCAGTTTCAGACGACTAGGTAGATGATATCACTATTGGGCAGCTTGATGAGGGTATACATTTCTGAAACGGCAAGGTGTTTGAGTTAAGGGTACTTCACTGGTATTTCGGTGCTCTTTGTTGGATCGACTGCTGATATTCAAGTCTTTTTGGTGGCACAGAAGGATCTATGGAGTATCCCTCGCGAAATGATTGAGTATTAGAAGTGTGTCATACGTTCAAGCAATGTAGCTGGGATCGGATATGGTGATTCGTATGCTTGATGGATTGGAAGACTGAGAGTTTTCGCGATTAGATGGTTTTATGGTTGTGGACTGTGAAAACAAAATAGCTAAGGTTAGTCAGAGAGTAGTTTGTGCTATGATTCGGTCATTGTGGACCTTCAAAGAGTTATTTACCTATTGTGGCTGATCAGATTTGATTTAGGTCTCATTGGTAGGCCTAGTATGGATGTGTGTTCTGCACCGGGTTGGAATTGTTGACCCCGAAATTCTATTGTTGAGGGGTGTGCCATTCGATTGTCATTGAGCTTATTCGTGTTCTGGAGTGACCTATGGGTTACCTTTTCTGAGTTGCGGGGACTTTTTATTGTTGGTTATGTGCACATATGGCGCGGTTCTATTTGGGCTTTATAGCGGAATTTGGGTAAGACGGGTATTTTGGTGTTGCATGATTGATTGCGCATTGGATATGTTCTTTTTGGCTGGCATGGCATCGTCTGCTTCTCCGTGGTTATGGTGATTCACTTCTGCTACTAGACACCAAATAGGGCGTGGTTGTTTATTTTTTAGCATAGTGACTTGAGGTGTTTCATGTGGACCAGTGTTTGGATAGGGTCGTGCATTGCAGCGAAGTTAGGTGAAGGTATGATCATTCGGGTTAGATTCGTTTGCTCTGGTTCTACGATGTGATGGGTTCTCAGCATTGTGTTGTTGTGGTACTAGTGAGCTTGCGGTATAACTCTCTCATTTGAGTCATTGTTTCCTGGATTTGGGTACACTTGGACTGTTGCTTATTGTTGTGCGGGTCACGCGGGTTGTGGCTTTAGATTGTATCGATGTGTCCTGCCACTAGAGCAGTTGTGTTGGATGAGATGAGGTCATTGGGATCTAGAATGAATACTATCAGATTTGATTTCAGCATATTGGAAGGATAATATCTTGATCCGGCTTAGAAATTTACTATGGTCCTTGCTGAAGGAGAGGGAGCGCCATGACTGGTTGATATGAGGAATGGTTATGACTTTCTGTGTGTTTCATTCATCACTGGCGGTATACAGAAGAGTTGGAATGAGGCTTTGGTTTTATAAGAGGTTTATTACCGGTATTGGGCGGTTTGGAGCAGCTATTGTAATTAGGAGTCATCGCTATGAGTGCTTGAGTTATGCGATATATTATGTGATTACATCTTGGGTTATGGATATGGCTTGATACATCGACTATTCAATTTATAGTTGTGGAATTTTTATCTTCTAAATTATTTCAGAAGTGGAAATCTGGTTTTAAGATTTATGGGTCAGAATGGATTTTGAAATTTCAGCTGTGTTGTGATATTGGACCTATATGAGATAGGGTGACATGGGATCACCCCCGGGTATGTGAATGGTAGGTTACACGGCAATTTTGGTGGTTTTTGGAATAACTTTGGGCACGTTCGAGGACGAACGTATGTTTAAGCGGGGGAGAATGTAACGACCCGACCGGTCGTTCCATAGAATTAGCCCCGTTATTCCTGTTTCTGCCTTGTTATGCATTGTTTAATGATGCGTCGGGGTCGGTTGGTTTGGGTTCAGAGTAGTCATGGTGAGAATTGAGACACTTAGTCTCTTAAATTAGCCTTATTATTGGAAAAGTCAACTAGGAGTTGACTTCTTGGTAAACGACCTCGGAATGCGGATTTTATGGGTCGGAAAGCTTCGTTAGGTGATTTGGGACTTAGGAGTGTGTTCGGAATGAGGTTTTGATGTCCGGTGTAGAATTAGGCTTGAATTGGCGAAAGTTGGTTTTGGTGATTTCCGGCCGGTAGTAGAAAATAGGCTATAGGGGTCGGAATGGAATTCTGGAAGTTGGAGCGGGTTCGTAATATCATTTTGGATATGTGTGAAAATTTTCAGGTCAATCGGATGTGTTTTGGTTGGTTTCGGCATCCTTGGTGAAACTTAGAAAATTCAAAGTTCATAGGCTTGAATTTGATATGATTTTGGTGTTTTCGTGTTGTTTTTGGTATTTCGAGGGCTCGACTAAGTTTGAATGAGGCTATGGGACTTGTGTGTGGTTTTGGTTGGGGTACCGAGGGGCTCGGGTAGATTTCAGATGGGCGTCGGAAGGTTTGGAGTTGAAGAAATGCAGTTGAAGCTGCTGGTGTGAGTGTTTCTGGTGTTTTCACACCTGCGAAAGAGGAGCCGCATGTGCGAAGTCGCAGGCAGGGGAAGGGGAGCCGCAGATGCGGAAGTTGGCTGGCTGAGGAATTTCCGCAGGTGCGGGGTATTTTCTACACCTGTGAAGCCGCAGATGCGGAAGGACAAGCACAGGTGTCGAGGCTGAGATTCTGGGGGGGTCTCCGCATGTGCGCACCTAGGACCGCAGGTGCGGGTCCGCAGGTGCGCGTAAGTGGCCAAAAGTGCGTAACCACTGTACAGGAAGTATATAAGCATGCCTTCGCGAATTTGTATTTCATCCAGGTTTGAAGCTTTTGAAGGGGTTTTGAAGAGGGAATCGATAGTTCTTCATTGAGGTAAGGTTTTTGGACTTAAAACTCGTTTATATGTGATTAAAGGTCTGATTAGTGGCGAACATTTGGGGGAAATCAGTGTAAAAATGGGTAACTAGGGCTTGTGATTAAGAGACTTAAAAAATGGGGATTTGAGTGGTCATTTGAACTCTGATTTCAGTGTTCTTGATATGTATAAACTAGGGGGAGGATGAAGATGTTGTGGTGTAAATTTTATCGAATTCTGATACGTGAGTCGAGGGGCTGGGTTTGGCCAATTTCGGGAATTGTGCCTAAATTTGACAGTTTTCGATCGGGTTCGTTTCCATAGCATATTTTGATGTTGTAAATATGATTTTGATAGACTCGGAGCTTTTGGGAGCCGATTCGAGAGGCAAGAGTATTGTGGAGTAGCTTTTCGAGCTGGTTTGAGGTAAGTAATGACTTTAAATCTTGTCATGAGGGTATGAAACCCCGGACTTAGCATCTTCTCACTATTTTGAAGTGATGCACATGCTGGATGGCTGGTGTGTGGCGTGCACTGATTTGGGAATTTGGACTTGGTCCTTCCCGTGGCAACTATTGAGTCGCGTATTTACTTCAAATCATATGATAAATCGTGTTTTCAGACTATTGCTATATTTGGGCTATATGCCATGTTTGGGCCTTGTGCCGACCTGTTTAGACCCCTTGGGGGCTGTTTACTGTTTTCCTCACGGTGTTAACTTATGATTTACACTCAGTCATATTATGCTTAACTGATTTCAAAACTCAGTCTTATTTACACTATTTTGAGATATAAAATGATATTTTGGGTCGAGTACCCCGTTTTACTGATAGCCCGAGTGGCTTTTGAGATGTTTCTGACTGAGTGAGGCTAAGGGCCTGATTGTGAGGATATGATATTGGATCGGGTTGCACGCCGCATCATGTTTCTGATTGAGTGAGGCCGAGGGCCTGATTGTGAGGATATGATATTGGATCGGGCTGCGCGCCGCAGCATGTTTATGATAGGCCGAGTGCCTGAGAGTGATTTGATGCCATGATTTGGCTTGATTTTAACGCTTGGGCTGTAGGAGCCCCTCCTGAGTCTGTACACCCCCAGTGAGCACAGGTACCTACTGAGTGCTAGTGCCGAGTGTCGAGTGTCGAGCGACGAGTGATTGGGAGGTATGAGTGACAGTGAGGTTGCCCGAGGGGCTGATACTGAATGGTTGGGAGGCATGCTGAGTGACTGTTTTCCCGAGTGATGATTTGTCCGAGTGGCTGTTTATCATACTTATTTTTCCTGAGTAACCATTTATGATTCATTTCATTTTTATACTCAGATTTCTTGGGCACTGTTTCTTAAATCATTGGAAATCATATTTTTCAAAGGGTTTTTACTGGAATCTGCTTTCAAAGCGTATTGACCAAAATTATACACTGTTGGGACTAAAGGTTTTACTTATTGTGATTCGATGATTTGCTCCTATGTGTTTTATACTGTTCAAACTTGTCTGCTTTTCCACTTTTCCGTATCTCTCTTTGTACTCTTTCCTTTCTGTCTTTTCAATTCTTTTCTTTCTTTAGTTTCTTTCTTAAGTAGCTTTATTTATTTTCATTACTATTGAGTTGGCGTACTCATCATTATTCCCTGCACCTCTGTGTACTGATTCAGTTGCTGGTAACGAGCGTTAGCCATCTTATTACGTGCGGAGCTGGAGGCGGGACATCGATGTAGTTGTTCAGCGTCCACAGCATCTCTGATTCTCCCTTTCTCGTTTTGTACTTAGTTCTTTGTCTTCCGAGATTATGTATTATGACAGTAGAGTTTTTGGTACTACTCTTAGATGCTCATGACATGTTGACTCCGGGTCTTGGGGATAGTTGTTAGACTGTTTATTTCGTTTGATTTTGTTTTAAAAATTCGGAAATTTATATATACTTATGAAATGTGGAAAAGATGTGGAAATTTTGAAAATAATATGTCAATGTGTGATTGTTGGCTAGCCTAGTTCCATGATAGGCGGCATCACGATCGGTTTAGGATTTGGGGTCGTGACAATACATTAATTAAATAAAATAAAAAATCTTTTATAATAAATATTTAAAAAAATTTCTCATAAATTATACTGATTATGAATTAAACACAATTTAATTCACTGTGTTTGTTCGTCATTTGACGCCCAAAAGTACTTTTTTGGAAAGAATATTCAAACACGGTTTGCTTATAAAGTATCGCAATAAGTACTTCTCAGACGAATTGGCCAAACACAAATTACTAATATTCATAATTATTTTTCCGAAAAGCATTTTTGAACAAAAAGTACTTTTTAAAATAAATAATTTTTGACAACTCGACCAAACAAGCGTAATGCTCTTTCGTATTCATGCATAACTTATTAATTAACGAAGAAATGCATATAGACAAATATATATATCATATCATTAATTGACCGAAGAAATCGTCCATTTCCATGAAAATATTTTGTACTAACTAACAGTAAAACTACATTAAATGTTAAACTTAAATTAACCTAAGGAATTTATTACTGTACTTCATTGACGAATATCGTTTGTTTATTAATGCATTTGATCAATCGATAGTGATAAAAGTCTGAGTCGTATATGAAAGAAAGAGTAGTCCAGCCTCAATTGAAGAAAAAAAAAGAAAAAAGATGCTTCTTCGAAAAGCTATAATAATAATAAGTCAACATCCTTTTAAGAGACTTTCTTTTGAGAATGAAAGGGTCAAAATACTTGGTCCAATGTGCCGTTGCAAAGGAGAAAGCATTATATAATGGAGCATCACTTTGCTTTGCAGCTCAAAAACGTTGAATACATGTCACATTAATATTTTATTAATTGTGCCCTCCACCAAACCAACAAACCAACCAAACCCATTCTCCCTTATGGTAAACATAAACAATATTATAAGGAAGCATTGAAATGTCATATACACATTTAAGTATGAAGACTTTTATCTTATCGGATAGTTTAACTTTTCGTAAAAGATTAATTATTACTCTCTTCGGTTCAAAAGTGATATTTTTGTTTTTTTTTTATAGTCCAAAATAAGTAATTTTTTAGGATTTCAAGAATGAATGAATTATTTTTTTCCTACTTTGCCCTTGAAGTAAATAGTGTTGCGGTATGTGTTAGGAGTATTTATGTGAGATACTAAAGGTTAATGTCGTCAATTTCATTGTTAATTAATGTTAAAAGATAGATTTCTTAATCTGTGTGAAAACATCCAAAAAGTCACGTATTTTGGACCCGGGGGAGTATTTTTTATTAATGTGCTACTACTACTCCCCCCGGTTCACGATAAGTGACCAGTTAACTTTTTCATTTTGGTTCAAAATAAGTATCCATTTATATAATCAAGAAAGAATTCTATTTGTTTTTTCAAAGTTACCCTTATGTACATATCCCTAAAAAAAATCTTACTCCTCACATTAAATAGTTAATTATTGGTAGTTTAGTCATAATAGGTGTTTTTGTATAGAATTTAGTATTTTCTTAATGGGCGTGCTAAAAGCAAACTGGTCACTTATTGTGAACCGGATGGAGTATTACTACTTCTCCCTATGTTCACTTTTACTTTGCACGTTTTGAGTTTTCACGCCCCTTAAGAAACAATGATTGACAAGATAATTTTACCACAATAACCATATTAATTGATACTCAATAATTGAACCCAAATTCCCAAATAACTTCTCAAGAAAAAAGTACTCCAAAGATCAAGAGAATAAAAGATGACTTTAGGGGACTTTTGTGTTTAATGAAGGGTGATAATGAAGAGTTTTCAAATATTGAGCATGGGAAAACTACAATTGACCATTATTTATTCAAGAAATATTGGTTAATGAATTAAGGGTAAATTAAAAAAATCTTTTTTTGATATGCGTAAAGTGAGAAGTAAAAATGTAACGTAAAGTAACAAATAAAAATGTAAATCTATTTTTAGTATAGTTATCGAGTAAAAGTTAATAAATTGATAGCTGACATGACCGAGTATATAATACTCCCTACACTATCAACTCATAGAACATAAATTCAATTAGAAATAACTTAATTAGTGGAGCCCGGGTAAAATTCATAAATAACCATTTATAGTCCTTGTAATTTAAAAATAGTTTTATTTTGAAGTTTAAAATTCTGTAATACTCCACGATATTTTTTGAAAATTAGAACTTCAGATTAATGACTACTCTATTTTTTAAAGAGCCAAAAAGTAATCAGTGAGCCCTATTTCTAGCTATTAGAATAAACGAAAAATGTCAAAAACGTGTAAAAGGAAAGCTCATGGAAAGTAGATAAAACCAAAAGACAACTATATAATGGGCAAATAAGGCTCACTCCCATCCTCTCAAACCAAAATCCTCTTCCAGTATATGGGCATCGACGTTTGGGACGATATATAGCGTAATTCTTTTGCATTTCTTCCTTTCATCTCATTTATAATTTCCTCTCCAAGAAAATTTATACAGTAAATAGACGAAAATTGAGAGAAATGGGGAAGTACGTAGAGCTATTGGATGCAGGTATTAGAATGGCCGCTAGATTTAACTCTCACTGCCCTCAAACTTCACGGATGTATTATCATCCTCCTAGCAATCATGAGGATCAACAACAATACTCCGATGACCACCGCCTTCACCACAACAACTACCACAGTTACGGTGTTTCTCGTGGCGGCGCAACTGGGGAACATTCTTTGGCTGTGATGGGGTTATTTTTTCCCAAGGTTGAAGCTAGGATTGACACTACTGATTTCATTCTTTACACTGTAGGCTAGTCATAATTCGTCTAACCAAAAATGGAAAGAGATATACACTTTGTTGTTTGTTCATTCTTTTACAATTGGATCCCAAAGAAACAAATTTATTTGATGAGTCATTGTTCAATGCGGGACTATTGCAGCACAATTTTCCTAAATAGTGTGTATACGGTCATAATCGGGCTTGCCTAATTTTGTATGGTTAATCGAGATAAGGATGACAGGTCAAGGTTCGACCTCACGTTGTATCGAACTATAACACGAAGATAGATTGCTAAGCTCATGAATCAGTGACTGATCAAGATCGAAACCAGTCACGATCGAGATCGAAGGAAGCCTGCTGAGTCGAATAACGGAAGGCCGAGATATCCGTGATCGAGCAAGAATCATGGCGGAAATCTCGGCACGTATCAAGTCAATACCACTTAATTAGCTAATCATGAGATTTTCTTCTGTATTTAGAATTGTACCATAGTAGAATTCATCTACTATATAAATGGGGTTCTAATCATTTGGTAATCATCATATTCAAGCATAACAAACCAATACATAACATTTTCTCTCTTAAGCATTCTTACTCTATTGTTCAGCTCATATTTCTCAATAACAAACCTAGTTGGTTCGAGGGCGATCTAACTCGAGGGCCAAAACTGCGTATTACATTGGTTTGCTTTCTTTTACAGTTGATCTCTAATATCAGTCTTTATATTTCTCAGTTTGTACCAAGTGAAATCACGTATCTGTCACGACCCCAAATCCTAACAGGTCGTGATGGCGCCTATCGTGGAACTAGGCTATCCAACCATCACATCACTACGCATTTGTTCCATTATAGTAATTCACAATTCAATAATAAACAGCAAACATAGCATAAAATAATTTCTTTAAGTCTTAGCGCCCCAATAATAGTCTAAACAAAACCTAAACAAAACCTCCCAAGACTGGAGTCAACATGGTCACGAGCATCTACGAAATAAAACTAACTCTACTAATGTCTTGGATAAAGTCTAGGAATGAAATGCTAAAACTAAATAAGGAAGGGAAATGGAGAAGATGTGGACGCTGGATATCAACCTCGAAATCCCATAAAACTACTGCTAACGAACAAAGATAGCTATTGCTCCGAGCCGGTACCTGGATTTGTGCACAGAGGCACAGGTAGTAATGATGAGTACGCCAACTCAGTAGTAATAAAAATAAATCACAGTCTGAGAAATACGAAACACACAGCACAGATACACCAATTCACAAAACAGTAAAAATATCAAGTCACCGTAAGGTATTCATAAAATACATAAGTTCGAAAACCAATTTCTAGAAATCCTTTAAAACAAGTGTAATTTCAATGTATCTTAGTAAAAATCAGTTTAAAAAACGAAGTGAATCGTAGTTAAAAACTCGGTAAAACTATCATAAATCTGCCCCTCGGGCCATAATCATTTCTCATAACAATTTCCCTCAGCACCTCACCATCACTCAGTATCAGCCCATCAGGCAACCTCACAGTCACTCAGTATCAGCCCATCAGGCAACCTCACAGTCACTTAGTATCAGCCCCGCGTACATCACTCGCACTCAGTAGGTACCTGCGCTCATTGGGGGTGTGTACAGACTTNCACAATAATGGCCCGCGGCCTCACTCAGTCAAACACTCTCAACATGCCCTTCAGGCCATAAATATACCGGGTTCTCGACCCAAAAACAGTATTTCACTTTTCAATAAATAGTATCAAAATACTCTGAGTGTCAAAACAATTATCAAGAAAAGATTGAGTGAAAATCATAACATACCAGTGAGGAAAATAGTAAAATCAGCCCCCAAGAGGTAAACAGATCGACACTAGGCCCCAAACATGACTTACAACCCAAAACATATCAAATATATATCAATACTATTAAGCATAGGCTTTAAAATTGGTTTCGCAACTCAATAGTTGCCTAAAAAGGAATATATCTCCAAAGTTTCAATCTTTGCATTCCAAAATCCGTGAAAGGATGTAAAGTCCGGGAATTTATACCCTCAGGACACGATTGAAAGACATTACTTACCTCAAACTAGCCCTCAAACTATTCCGCAATACGCTTGCCTCTCGAATTCACTTATGAATGCTCCAAATCTACCAAGTTCAGATTTTTATCATCAAATTATACTTAAGAAATGAATTTCAATTGAAAAATATCAATTTTAAGTACAAAACCCGAAATCAGTCAAAACCCGACCCCGAGCCTGCATCTCAGAACTCGACAAATTTTATACCAAAATGTTCTTCATCATTTCACGAGTCCATACATATAAAGAACGCTAAAATCGGAGTTCGTTTGACCCCTCAAATCGACCCTTAAAGGTGTCATAAACTCAAGCCCTAACCCCACCATTTTCTACCGATTTTCATGAATTAAACACTGATATTATGTTCCTTAATCACCTATAATCGAGTTTTAAGGTCCAAAATACTTACCTCTATGAAGAACACTGATTTCCTCTCTTCAAAATCGCCTCAAAAGCTCTTTTTTCGTACAAAAATGGTGTAAAAGGGTTAATGGTCGCAGAGGGTTTATTTTTATATTGCCCAACTATTTATGCACTGCGATCGCGGACATAAGGTCGCGATCGCGAAGAACAATTTCCCAGCCTCACTTTTTGACCCTATGCGATCGCGAAGAGTAACCTGCGATCGCGATTCATTACGCCTCAACCCTACGCGATCCCGATCGCGATCCTACTCACGCGGTCGCGTAGCACAACTTTCCTGCCCCCACACGCGCCTCACTATTCTACGCAATCACGAACATGGCCACACGATCGCACTGCTTAAGCCACTCTCCTTATGCAATCCCACCCCACTCCTGTGATCACGATGCACAAATTCCCCCTGGCCTCCTTTAAACTTACGTGTTCGCAGACAATTCCTCGCGATCACGGTGAACAAATTCCCGCTGCACTGACACCAGAAATCCAGCATTTCTCCTAAGTCCAAAAGTGCCCGTTAACCATCCGAAATCAATCAAGAGCCCCCAACCAATTATACCAAGACATAATAAATGATCATTCAAACTTAATTGCACCCTCGAAACACCAAAACTAACATCAAAACACCAAAATCACATCGGATTCAAGCCTAAGAACTTTGAAATTTCTAAAATCCACCAACGATGCCGAAACTATCCAAAACAACTCCGATTGACCTGAAATTTTGCAGACATATCCAAAATGACATTACGAACCTGTTCCAACTTTCGAATTTCCATTTTGACCCCGATAGCCTATTTTTCACTGCCGATCGGAAATCGCCAAAAACTAACTTTCGCCAATTCAAGCCTAATTCTACATCGGACATCACAAAATTATTCTGAACACACTCATAAGTCTCAAATCACCTAACGAAGCTATCCGAGCCATAAAATCTGCATTCTGAGGTCGTTTATCAATAAGTCAACTCTCAGCTGACTTTTTCAACTTTAAGGCTATTTTTAAAGAATAAGTGACTAAACTCTCTCTACGACCACTTCGATTTCAAGCCTACCAACTCTAATACATAAATAACAGTATAACCAACCTATAACAAGGCAACAACAGTAATTATAATGCACGTTCTATGTAACGACAGACCGGGTCGTTACATTCTCCCCCTCTTGAACAAACGTTCGTCCTCGAACGGGTCTAGAAACATACCTGGAGTCTCAAACAAGTGAGGATATTTGCTTTGCATCTCCCGCTAGGTCTCCCAAATAGCCTTCTCCACTGGCTGACCTCTCCATTGTACTTTCACTGAAGCTATATCCTTGGACCTCAACTTTCTGACCTCGCGAGCCAAAATTGCTATTGGCTCTACCTCATATGACATATCACCCTCGAGCTGAACGGTGTTGAAATCTAACACATGAGACAGGTCACCAACATATTTCCTGAGCATCGACACATGAAATACCGGATGAACACTCGATAGGCCGGGTGGCAAGGCAAGTCTATAAGCCACCTCTCAAACCTTCTGAAGTGCCTCAAAAGGACCAATAAATTGTGGACTCAACTTTCCTCTCTTTCCGAACCTCATAACACCCTTCATGGGTGATACCTTGAGCAGTACCTTATCACCTTCCATAAAAGACACATCCTGGACCTTCCGGTTCGCATAACTCTTCTGCCTAGACTGCGCCGTGCGAAGTCGATCCTGAATCAACTTCACCTTCTCCAACGCATCTTGAATCAAATATGTGCCCAATAACTTAACCTCACCAGGCTCGAACCAACCAACCGGAGATCTACACCTCCTACTATATAAAGCCTCATACGGGGCCATCTGAATACTGGACTGGTAGCTATTATTATATGCAAACTCCGCTAGTGGCAGAAACTGATCCCATGAACCACCAAAATCAATCACACAAGCCCGTAACATATCCTCCAAAATTTGAATAGTCCATTCCGACTGCCCGCCGGACTTAGGGTGAAATGTTGTGCTCAACTCTACCTCAGTACCCATACCTCTCTATACGGACCTCCAAAACTGAGATGTGAATTGGGTACCTCTGTCAAAAATGATAGAAACTGGAACTCCATGCAATCGGACAATCTCTTTAATGTAGATACCAGCTAATCACTCATAAGTATAAGAAGTACTGACAGGAATGAAGTGCACGGACTTGGTCAATCTATCCACAATGACCCAAATAGCATCAAAACCCTTCGAAGTCTGTGGAAGCCCAACTACAAAGTCCATAGTAATCCGCTCCCACTTCCACTCCGAAATATCTAACCTCTGAAGCAACCCACCTGGTCTCAAGTGCTCATACTTGACCTGCTGGCAGTTGAGACACTATGCTACATACTCAATAATATCTCTCTTCATCCGCCTCCACCAATACTGTTGTCTCAGATCCTGATACATCTTCGCGGCACCCGGATGAATAGAATACCGCGAGCTGTGAGCCTCTACTAATATCAACTCTCGAATACCATCCACATTGGGCACGTAAATACGTCCATGCATTCTCATAACTCCGTCATCACCGATAGTCACATCTCCGGCATCACCTCTACGGACCCTGTCCTGGAGAACTAACAAATGCTGGTCATCATACTGGCGTGCTCTAATCTGATCATAAATAGAAGACCGGGAAGTTATGCTAGCTAATACCCGCGGAGGGTCTGACAAATCCAATCTCACTAACTGACCCGCTAAAGCCGGAACGTCAAGTGCTAAAGGTCGCTCTGCTACTGAAAGGTATGCTAGACTCCCCGAACTCTCGGCTCTGCGACTCAAGGCATCGGCCACTACATTGGCCTTTCCCGGGTGATACAAAATAGTAAGATCATAATCCTTGAGAAGATCTAACCATTTCCTCTGATGCAAATTCAAATCCTTCTGCCTCAGCAGATACTGCAAGCTATGATGATCAGTGGAAATCTCACACTGTACCCCATACAAGTAATGACGCCAAATCTTTAAGGCATGAACAATGGCAGCTAACTCAAGATCGTGAACTGGATAGTTCTTCTCGTGCACCTTCAACTGTCTAGACGCGTAGGCAATCACCCTACCGTCCTGCATCAATATCGCTCCAAAGCCAACTCTAGATGCATCACAATAGACTGTGTAAGAACCCGAACCAGTAGGCAAAACTAGTACCGGAGCTGTGGTCAATGCTGACTTGAGCTTTCGAAAGATCTCCTCACACTCATCAGACTATATGAATGGAGCACCCTTCTGGGTCAATCTGGTCAAAGGTGAAGCAATAGATGAGAACCCTTCTACAAAGCAACGGTAATATCCCGCCAAACCAAGAAAACTCCTAATCTCATTAGTTGAGGACGGTCTGGGCCAACCTGCACCGCCTCAATATTCTTTGGATCAACCTGAATACCCTCACTAGACACCACGTGCCCCAAGAAAGCTACTGAACCAAGCCAAAACTCACACTTGGAGAATTTTGCATAAAGTTTCTCCTCTCTCAACCTCTGTAACACAATCCTCAAGTGTTGAGCATGTTCTTCCTGGCTACGAGAATAAAATAGGATGTCATCAATGAACACAATGACGAACGAATCAAGGTAAGGCTGAAACACATTGTTCATCAATTGCATGAGTGCAGCTGGGGCATTGGTCAGCCCAAATGACGTAACCAGAAATTCATAATGACCATATCTGGTCCTGAAAGAAGTCTTCAAAATGTCAGAATCCCGAATCTTCAACTGATGATACCCAGACCTCAAGTCAATCTTGGAGAACACCTTAGCTCCCTGAAGTTGATCAAATAAGTCATCAATACGAGGCAAAGGATACCGGTTCTTCACTGTAACCTTATTCAGCTGTCTATAATCTATACACATACGCATGGAGCCATCTTTCTTTTTCACAAACAACACCGGTGCACCCCAATGTGACACACTAGGCCGAATGAACCCCTTATCTAAGAGTTCCTGAAGCTGCTCTTTCAATTCTTTCAACTCCGTTGGTGCCATGCAGTGAGGTGGAATAGAGATAGGTTGAGGGTCTGGCACCAGGTCAATACCAAAATCAATATCCTTGTCAGGTGGCATTCCTGGCAGGTTTGCAGAGAATACATCCAGTAAATTACGGACTACATGAACAGAATCAACAGATGGAGTCTCACTACTAACATCCCTCACAAAAGCAAGATAAGATCCACACCCTTTCTCAATCATACGCTGAGACTTCAAATAAGAAATCACTCTGCTAGGTACAAGCTTTATAGACCCTCTCCACTCAACTCTCGGAACTCCTGGCATAGCTAAGGTCACGGTCTTAGCATGACAATCAAGGATAAAATGACATGGGGATAACTAATCCATGCCCAGAATTACATCAAAATCGACCATACTGAGTAACATCAAGTCCACTCGAGTCTCCATACCCCCCAATAGATATAAGACACGACCGGAACACGCGGTCCACAACAATAGTATCGCCCACCGGAGTCAAAACATGAATAGACGTAACTAAGGACTCACGGGGCATATTCAAAAAATGAGAAAAATAGGAAGAGACATAAGAGTACGTGGAACCAGGGTCAAATAAAGCCAAAGCACCACTATGACAGACTGAGATAATACCTGTAATCACTGCATCTGAGGCCATAGCATCAGGCCTAGCCGAAAGTGCATAAATACATGGATGGCCTCCACCTACTCGACCTCCCCCTCTAGGGCATCCTCTAGCTGCCTGACCACCACCCCTGGTTGCCTGGGTAGGTGATGAAGTGACTGGGGCTGAAGTCGAGGGCTGAACCCTCTGATGAGATGAACTACTAGGACGACGGGGACGCTGCCTCCACTCATGTCCGAACTCTCCACACTCATAACAACTACCTGGAGTTGGAGATGAAAACTGACGAGAACCCCTGCCGCCATGATAACCACCAGAAAAACCATGCATAGAAGAACCCTGATAAGATGATGCTCGGGCGGAGCTCTGAGCTGGAAGGGCACTAACAGATGAACGTCCCTGATGGGAACTACGAGGACCCTGCCCTGAAGACACACCACTGTAAGCTGGGCGAACTGGTTGTGGAGGTCTAAATGGACGACCTCTGTTGTGCTGAAACTGCCCTCTAGAAGGGCCCCCACTGAAGCTACCTGATCCCCGAGGCCTCTTGACCTTCCTCTCCTCACGCTCCTGCCTACGAACCGACTCAATATCCCGAGCAATGTCAACTACCTGCCCAAATGTAGCTCCAGACACTCTCTCTCTGGTCATCAAGATCCGAAGCTGATAAGTAAGACCATCTACAAACCTCCTAATCCTCTCCCTATCAGTAGGGACAAACTCAGAAGCATGTCTAGCCAACTCGGAAAACCTTATCTCGTACTAAGTAACTGACAACTCTCCTTGGCGCAGCTTCTCAAACTGTCTGCGATGCTCCTCTCTGTGCGACTGAAGAACATACTTCTCCAAAAAGATTGTGGAGAATTGCTGCCATGTGAGTGGTGCTGAACCAACCGGCCTACGCCTCTCGAATTCCTCCAACCAAGTGAAAGCAGCACCCGCAAACTAAAATGTAGCAAACGAGACCCATTTGGTCTCCAAAATACCTGTAGTACGCAATATCCTCTGGCATTTATCCAAAAACCTTGGGCATCCTCACCCTCTGTGCCGCTGAAGTCGGAGGCTTAAGTTTGCTAAACCTCTCTAGCCTACGCTGCTCATCCTCGGGCATAGTTGGAACCACAGAGTCCTGAACTGCGGCAACCGGTTGAGCTGGGGCTGCTCCCAGTGCTTGAATACCCCGTACAGCCTGCTCAGGTGTCCGGGCAGCTGGAGTCTGATTTCCTCCCCTGACTTGAGCTGCAGTGGCAGTAGTGGACATAGCAACTGCCTGAGCTAAACTGGAACACATCGTCAATATCTGAGCCAGTGTCTCCTGAAGACCCGGAATAACAATAGGCACTTCCGTTGCCTGAGCTTGTCCCGCTGGAGCACCATCGGTGGGAACCTGATCCTGAATGATAGAGGGATCCTGGGGTACTGTCCCGGCTGTTGCACGGGCTGGTCTCCTACCTCTACCACAGCGCCAACCCCTTGTAGGTATGGCTGGTGTCTGGTCACCCTGATCGGTATTGCATGTCCTCACCATCTGTGAAAGAATAAAAAAACGTAAGTTTAGATTTCAAGAATCAATAGATTGGCACAAAAGAGTTCAAGAAAAATAGAGATGTTTCCTAAGAGTTTTGCAGCCTCTCGAAGATAAGTATAGACGTCTCCGTACCGATCCGCAAGACTCTACTGAACCTGCTCATGACCGTTGAGTCCTATGCAACCTAGAGCTCTGATACCAACTTTTCACGACCCCAAATCCTAACAAGTCGTGATGGCACCTATCGTGGAACTAGGCTAGCCAACCATCACATTACTACGCATTTGTTCCATTATAGTAATTCACAATTCAATAATAAACAGCAAACATAGCATAAAATAATTTTTTTAAGTCTTAGCGCCCCAATAATAGTCTAAACAACTCTAAACAAAACCTCCCAAGACTGGAGTCAACATGGTCACGAGCATCTACGAAATAAAACTAACTCTACTAATGTCTTGAATAAAGTCTAGGAATGAAATGCTAAAACTAAATAAGGAAGGGAAATGGAGAAGTTGTGGACGCTAGACAGCTACCTCGAAATTCCGTAAAACTGCTGCTAACGAACAGAGACAGCTATTGCTCCGAGCCAATACCTGGATCTGTGCACATAGGCACAGGGAGTAATGATGAGTACGCCAACTCAATAGTAATGAATATAACTCACAGTCTGAGAAATACGAAACACACATCACAGATACACCAATTCACAAAACAGTAAAAACATCAAGTCACCGTAAGGTATTCATCAAATACATAAGTTCGAAAACCAATTTCCAGAAATCCTTTGAAACAAGTGTAATTTCAATGTATCTCAATAAAAATCAGTTTGAAAAACGAAGTGAATCGTAGTTAAAAACTCAGTAAAATTATCATAAATCTGCCCATCGGGCCATAATCATTTCTCATAACAATTTCCCTCAACACCTCACCATAACTCTGTATTAGGTGTGGGCATCAGTCGGTTCGGTTCGGTTATGAATATTATCGATTTTGCCTATCGGTTATCGGTTTACAAATATCATAATCCGATAACCAAACCGATAAGATATTGGTTATCGGTTAATCAGTTATCGATCATTATCGGTTCAGTTATTGGTTTACCCGATAAGATACAATAACTAAAACAATTTCACAATATATAAAATTGTCGAGTGTCGAGTTTTCAATTATCTTGAGCCAAAAGTCAAGAAATAGATAATAAATAAAACTTCCAGAACTTTGTATGCTTAACAGAAGAACAAACCAAAAAGAGAAACACTTATGACTTAAGAGAATGTTGCTTGACATTAATTAATTAAACTGCCAGAAGTTCAGAACGTTGTTTACACTTAACAGAAGAACGTTCTCAAACACTTGTTTCATATACCTTAACAGTCACCTTGCTTGACATTATATCCTGAAGGTAGTTGAATGTGCCTACTGCAACCTCACAGTCACTCAGTATCAGCCCATCAGGAAACCTCACAGTCACTCGGTATCAGCCCCGCGGGCATCACTCGCACTCAGTAGGTACCTGCCCTCACTGGGAGTGTGTACAGACTCCGGAGGGACTTCTACATCCCAAGCGCTATAACAAGCCACATCATGGCATAAATCACTCACAATATTGGCCCTCGGCCTCTCTTATATCACAACATCCTCACAATAATGGCCCGTAGCCTCACTCAGTCAAACACTCTCAACATGCCCTTCATGCCATAAATATACCGAGTTCTCGACCCAAAAACATTATTTCATTTTCAATAAATATTATCAAAATACTCTGAGTGTCAAAACAATTCTCAAGAAAAGACTGAGTGAAAATCATAACATATCAATGAGGAAAATAGTAAAATCAGCCCCCAAGAGGTAAATAGATCGACACTAGGCCCCAAACATGGCTTACAGCCCAAAGCATATCAAATGTATATCAATACTATTAAGCATAGGATTTAAAATCGGTTTCGCAACTCAATAGTTGCCTAAAGAGGAATATATCTCCAAAGTTTCAATCTTTGCATTCCAAAATTCGTGAAAGGATGTAAAGTCCGGGGTTTCATACCCTCTAGACACAATTTAAGGACATTACTTACCTCAAGCTAGTCCTCAAACTATTCCGCAATACGCTTGCCTCTCGAATCCACTTTTGAATGATCCAAATCTACCAAGTTCAGATTTTTATCATCAAATTATGCTTAAGGAATGAATTTCAATTGAAAAATATCGATTTTAAGCACAAAACCCGAAATCGGTCAAAACCCGACCACAGGCCCGCATCTCGAAACTCGACAAATTTTATACCAAAATGTTTTTCATCATTTCACGAGTTCGTACATATAAAGAACGCTAAAATCGGAGTTCGTTTGACCCCTCAAATCGACCCTTAAAGGTGTCATAATCTCAAGCCCTAACTCTACCTTTTTCTACTGATTTTCATGAATTAAACACTGAGATTATGTTCCTTAATCACCTATAATCGGGTTTTAAGGTCCAAAATACTTATCTCTATGAAGAACACTGATTTCCTCTCTTCAAAATCGCCTCAAAAGCTCTTATTCCGTACAAAAATGGTGTAAAAGGGTTAATGGTCGCAGAGGGTTTATTTTTATGTTGCCCAGTTATTTATGCACAGCGATCGCGTACATAAGGTCGCGATTGCGAAGAACAATTTCTAGCCTCACTTTTTGACCCTATGCGATCACGAAGAGTAACCTGCGATTGCGATTCATTACGCCTCAACCCTACGCGATCCCGATCGCGATCCTACTCACGCGGTCGCGTAGCACAACTGTCCTGCCCCCACACGCGCCTCACTATCCCTACGCAATCACGAACATGGCCACGCGATCGCACTGCTTAAGCCACTCGTCTTACGCGATCGCACCCCACTCCTGCGATCGCGATGCACAAATTCCCACTGGCCTCCTTTAAACTTACGCGATCGCAGACAATTCCTCGCGATCGCGGTGAACAAATTTTTGTTGCACTGACACCAGAAAACCAGCATTTCTCCTAAGTCCAAAAGTGCAAGTTAACCATCCGAAATCAATTCCGAGCCCCTCGGGACCCCTACCAATTATACCAACACATCATAAATGATCATTCAAACTTAATTACACTCTTGGAACACCAAAACTAACACCAAAATCACATCGGATTCATGCCTAAGAACTTTGAAATTTCTTAAAATCCACCAACGATGCCGAAACTATCCAAAACAACTCCGATTGACCTGAAATTTTGCAGACATATCCAAAATGACATTACGAACCTGTTCTAACTTCCGAAATTCCATTCCGACCCTGATAGCCTATTTTCCATTGCCGACCCGAAATCGCCAAAAACTAACTTTCGCCAATTCAAGCCTAATTCTACACCGGACATCACAAAATTATTCTGAACACACTCCTAAGTCCAAAATCACCTAACGAAGCTATCTGAGCCATAAAATCCGCATTCTGAGGTCGTTTACCAATAAGTCAACTTTCAGTTGACTTTTCCAACTTTAAGGTTATTTTTAAAGACTAAGTGACTAAACTCTCACTATGACCATTTCGATTTCAAGCCTACCAACTCTAACACATCAATAACAGAATAACCAACCTATAACAAGGCAATAACAATAATTATAATACAGGTTCTACGTAACGACAGACCGGGTCATTACAGTATCATTAATACCACTTATAAATTTAATTGTTATCCGATTGTAAGGGTAAATAATTTGGCGCCCACCGTGGGGCTAAGGATAATAGTGATTGCGTGGTTCTAATTTTTATAACACACACTGTTTTACACTTGTTCTTGTAAGCATTTTTTATTCTAGGATCAGCATGTCGACCTCTCAAGCAGTACTTACACACATCGACAATGGCTTTGGTTTTCATGGCGAAAACGACAACATAGCCTCCCTAGGAAACGAAATGCCTCCGGTTGACCTCGAGGGAGTACCAGTTGCATATCATATCGACGTCGATTCCCATGTTGCCAAGAATGAAAATCTAGGCGTCGAGCCCAAAAATAGCGTCCGTAGAGACGTTCGATCAGCCGGTCAAAGCGCACAGGGCGGTGAAGAAGGAGGAATCACCCTTCGAATAATATTCAAAATGTTGCAGACTCAACAAGCTGCTATAGCACAACTCCAAAATTAGAACCATGCACCTAGTAGGGTCAAACCCGAGCCATCACAGGAAGTCGTTCATAGGGCCGAACCAATACCGGGGAGGTCAAATGTGAATGAATTAGGGACTGAACCGGCTATCATGAAAATTCTCGAGGAGCTGACAAAGCGGATTGAATCGGGGTAGAAGAAGATTGAAGCGAATGATAAAAAAAATGGAGACATATAACTCCTGAGTTGATAAAATTTCGGGGGCACCACCGATTTTGAAGGGTTTGGATTCAAAGAAGTTCGTGCAAAAGCCTTTCCCACCGAGCACGGTTCCTGAGCATATTCCAAAGAAATTTCGCATGCCAAAAATTCCTAAGTATAATGGAACTACCGACACCAACGAGCATGTCACTTCTTACACATGCGCAATAAAAGGGAACGATTTAGAGGACGATGAGATTGAGTTTGTACTGCTCAAGAAATTTGGAGAAACTTAATCAAAAAGGGCGATAATATGGTACCATAATTAGTCTCCTAACTCCATTGATTCTTTTTCCATGCTCGTAGATTCCTTCGTCAAGGCACACGCCGGAGCCATAAAGGTCAAAACCAGGAAGTCAGATCTCTTCAAAGTGAAGCAGAAAGATAACGAGATGCTCAGAGAGTTCGTATCTCGGTTCCAAATGGAATGTATGGATCTACCCCAGGCCGCAGATGATTGGTTCATCAGGCTTTCACTCCAGGCTTAAATATACGAAGCTCGGTAGCCTCACAACAGTTAAAGAAAAACTTGATCGAATATCCAGATGTAACTTAGGGAGATGTGCATAATCGGTGCCAGTCAAAAATCAAGGTCGAGGACCAGTAGGGGCTTCTTCCGAGTTCGTTTATCCAAACAAGCCCGTCGTAAGAGTTCAAAGGGATATTGACCGAGAACCATGGTCGAATAGAGATCGATATCAGCCATACGGTGGAGTTCGTAGAAACAATGGGCTTGGACGCAATCCCGTTCGAAGTGGTAGAAGGAATGATCGAGGACAGAGCTCCCAAGGGATCATGAGTAAGAGTGGTTTCGACAGGAACATCAAACCCAACAAAGCACCTCGACTATCGGAGTACACGTTGATGCGTCAGCTATTGTATCAGCCATCAGATGCATCAAAGACACCAGGTGGCCTCAACCTCTACAGAATGAACCTGCCCAGAGAAATCCTAATCAAATGTGCAAGTATCATAGCACCCATGCCCATAGAACAGAATGTTGCAGACATTTGAGGGAGAAGGTAGCCCGTTTGTTTAACGAGGGCATCTTTGAGAATTCTTGAGAGACCAGGCTAAGAACCACTTCAGAGATAGGGATGCAAACAAAAGAATGAACAAGAAGAGACACAACATGTAATTCACGTGATTGTTGGTGGGGTCGACATTCCACAGGGACTCATATTCAAGCGCACCAAGGTGTCGGTCACGAGGGAAAAGCGAACTCGGGACTATGTACTGGAAGGTACCTTGTCCTTCAATGACGAGGATGCATAGGGGATATCACAACCCCCCAACGACGTACTGGTAATATATGTTCTTAAGAATAAAATTCAAGTTAAACATGTTTTGATTGATCCAGGTAGCTCGGCCAACATCATTCGATCGAGGGTTGTAGAACAGCTCGGCCTACAGGATCAAAGTGTGCCTGCAGACCGAGTTCTTAGTGGCTTCAACATGGAAAGCGAAACCACCAAAGGTGATATTACTTTGCTAGTGAACGTGGTCGGTACCATCCTAAAAACAACGTTCTATGTGATCGAGGGTGACATGAGGTACAACGCCCTGCTCGGAAGACCTTGGATCCATAACATGAGGGCAATACCCTCAACCCTTCACCAAGTTGTAAAGTTCCCGACACCAGAGGGAGTCAAAATGGTATAGGGGCAGCAACCCGCTGCCAAGGAGATGTTTGCAGTTGACGAAGTGATACCGGTATCGACACTCTCATCATTCCATTTTTGGCTATGCATACATTTTCACAAATAAATTGTCCAAGACTAATTATTTTGTATGTCTCTTCACAATAATTATGATGGAGAAAAAAAATGGATCAGATTCCAAGGGAAAACAGGAGGCCAAATAGCAACCACAGACACCAGCCTCAACCCAATCGGAGAAGCAGGGGACCGACGAGAATGATGACTATTGGATCCCTCGATCCCTCATAATTCCCCATGACTCTGACGCCACCAAATCAACGATTGAAGAGCTGGAATAAGTCATATTGATCAAGTATTTGCCCGAACGAAAGGTATACCTCGGCACGGGGTTAACTCCTGAGATCGGCAAAAACCTTATTCAATTCCTTTTAGATAACAAGGATTGCTTTGCTTGGTACCATCTTGATATGACAGGGATCCCACCGGAAATCACTACTCGATTAAGCCTGGACTCGAATTTCCGTCTGGTGAAGCAAAAAAAAAGTCCCGAATCTGAGGTTAAGCATGAATTCATCAAGGACGAGGTAACCAAACTTCTCAAAATAGGATCCATTCGGGAAGTAAAAGATCCAGAATGGTTAGCGAACGTAGTGGTTGTCCCTAACAAGGGAAAGAAACTTAGAACGTGCATAAACTATAAACACTTGAACAAAGCATGCCATAAAGATTCCTTTCATCTGCCTAATATCGATCGTATGATCGATACCACGGCCGGCCACGAGATTCTCAGTTTTCTCGATGCCTACTCCAGTACAACCAAATACAGATGAACCCAGAGGATCAGGAAAAGACCTCGTTATCACTAAGTATGACACCTACTGTTATAATGTAATGTCGTTAGGACTACAAAATGTTGGTGCAACTTATCAACTACTAGTAAACCGAATGTTCGAAGAACAAATAGGAAAATCAATGGAGGTTTATATTGATGACATGTTAGTTAAGTCCATATGAGCAGAGGACCATTTAAAGCATTTGCAGGAGACTTTTGATATACCGAGGAAGTACAATATGAAGCTCAACCCAGAAAAGTATGCGTTCAGGGTTGGCTCAGGCACGTTTCTTGGCTTCATGGCGTCCAATAGGGGGGTCAAGATCAACCCCGCTAAAATTAAAGCTATCGAGGATATCATGGTCGTAGATAATGTAAAGGCTTCACAAAAGCTAACGGGGCGCATAGCCGCCCTAGGTCGATTCATTTAGAGATCCTCAGATAGGAGCCACCAATTCTTCTCGCTGCTTAAGAAGAAGAGTAGCATTGCATGGACTCCGGAATGCTAACATGCCTTGGAGGAACTAAAACGATATCTATCAAGCCCGCCGCTGCTTCACACCCCTAAAGCGGACGAGAAAATTTACTTGTACTTGGCAGTATAAGAAATAACAGTAAGTGGAGTCCTAGTGTGAGAAGAACAAAGTACGCGATTTCCTATCTATTATGTTAGTCGGACCTTAGGTGAAGCCGAAACCATATATCCACACTTCTAAAAATTAGTGCTTGCTTTAATAAGCGCCTCTAGGAAATTAAAGCCATATTTTCAATGTCATCCGATATGTGTTGTAACAACGTATCCACTTCAAAATATTTTGCACAAACCCTTACTTTCGGGTCGGCTGGCCAAATGGGCCGTAGAAATCAATGGGTACGATATTGAATATCGACTCTGAACCGCCATCAAGTCTCAAATCTTGGTGGACTTCGTGGCCGACTTCACGCCGGCCCTCGTACCCAAGGCTGAAAGAGAAATGTTAATAAAATCAGGTATGTCCTCGGGAGTCTGGACCCTCTTTACAGATGGTGCTTCGAACGCGAAGGGGTCCGGTCTGGGTATCGTACTAAAACCACCCACGGGTAATGTTTTTAGACAATCTATCAAGACTTCAATATTAACTAACAATGAGGCCGAGTATGAGGCCATGATTGCAGGTCTCTAGTTGGCTAAAAGCTTGGGATCAGAGGTCATCGAGGCCAAGTGTAATTCCTTCCTCGTGGTAAACCAAGTTAGCAGAACTTTCGAAGACCGAGAAGACCGAATGCAGAGGTATTTGGATAAACTACAGGTAACTCTACATCGATTTATGGAATGGACCTTGAAACATATACCTCGAGAACAGAACAGCGAGGCCGACGCTCTTGCAAACTTAGGTTCATCGATTGAATATGACGAGCTCAACTCGGGGGTGTCATACAACTCATGAGATCGGTGATCGAAGAAGGTCATGCCGAGATAAACTCCACAAGTTTGACCTGGGATTAGAGAAACATGTACATAGAGTACTTAAAGAACGAAAAACTTCTGTAAGATCCAAAGGAGTCAAGAGCTCTGCATACAAAGGCATCACAATTCACTTTGCCCGAGGACGGGACACTGCTTAGAAGGATGTTTGATGGAGCATTGGCAATATGATTGGGGACAGGAGACACCGAATACGTCCTACGGGAAATTCATGAGGGCAATTGTGGAAATAATTCTGGTGCCGAATCGTTGGTCCACAAAGTAATCAGAGCAGGATATTATTAGATTTACATGGAGAAAGATTCAAAGGAATTTTTTTGGAACTGCGACAAATTCCAAAGGTATGCACCAATGATTCATCAGCCCGGAGAGCAGCTCTATTCGGTCTTATCCCCATGGTCGTTCATGAAATGGGAATGGACATCGGCGTCCCTCTTCCATTGGCCCTAGGTAAAGCTCAGTTTTATTTTATTTATGACTAATTATTTTTCTAAGTGGGTTGAAGCACATGTTTTCGAGAAAGTCAGGGAAAAAGAAGTCATAGACTTCATTCGGGACCACATTATATGTCGATTCGGGATGCCTTCCGAGAATGTATGTGATAATGGAAAGCAATTCATCGGCAGCAAAGTGACTAAATTTCTTGAGGATCACAAGATCAAGAGAATCCTATCGACGTCTTATCATCCCGACAGGAACGGACAAGACGAATCGACCAACAAAACCATCATTCATAATCTTAAGAAGATATTGACCTATGCCAAGGGGAAGTGGAGAGAGATACTACCCAAGGTTCTTTGGGCATATCGCAAAAGGTCGAAGTCTAGTACAGGAACCATTGATCGCGCTAACTTAGAACAATTCAACAGTTTCCTAGGCTTCTTTGCAATCAACCTCGAATACTGGGGGGAATTTCCCTCGAATGTCAACTTTGTTGCAAGGAAATTACTTCATAGCATCAAGGTCTCGACAGGTAAAATTTGTTAGGGACAAACGGTCAAACGAATCATGCCCGCATAGGTTGCTCGAGCCCTGGCAGAAAACATGTACGCGTGTATAATCGTTTATAAAGAGAAGTATTTTTCCTTGCCGATACCTCTTGCCATAGAAAATTTCTCTACTTCACAATTTCATGCTCTCGAATTGTTATGGAAACATGCTTAAGGGTCGATCATAACAAGAGTTCGTATTAATACCATTCGAAAAATAAACTCGAAAAAGATCGAATTATGAAAACTTCGGGATCATAAGACCTTTTGGGCAACCCTCGATTTTTAAAAGGCCATGGCCACCCCACTCGGGGACTGACACTTCGGGCAAGCTCAAAGTATAATGGGAAAATAAGCCTAATGGTCAAATCCCGAACTAAGAGCCTACGATTGAATTAACACAGTTCGGAGACGTACGAATTTTTTAACAAAATAGGCCTTCGAATTTTGTATACAACCGGTTAAAAAGGCTATCCCCGAAAAAAATCATAAAGGGTTTCGATAATATCAAGCCTCGAAAACTCTAATGAGCACAAAATTATTTTAACTCTCGAACAGTTCCTTATTTCATGCTAAGGCATTAGAAGTTTTGCATATACAAATGATAAAAAAAAACTTTTTCAAGCCGAAAAGGGTAGAAAGCCATAAACAATCTTTTTACAAAGGCAAGATCGGCCTAATACAAAAAATAAAAAAGCCTAAGGGATGTTTTTATTTTTTGAATTCAAGAGACCATCCTCGCTCAAAACCCTAAGGGTAACCTTACTTTGAGTTCAAGCCAACACTCTCTCGATCGAGCCTAAGGGCTATACTGATTCAGTTTCAAGCAAATCGTTTCGACCTCAAACAATAGAATGCAACTTCATAATTTTATAAGGCAAACGGAAGAAAGGTTTTTATATATTTCAAAAAGTCATTTACAAGGGCAACATGGCCCCAATGTAAATTCCCTACAAAAAGCCTAAACGGCATTGAAAGAGACACAAAATATACGTGTTCTAAAAAGCCCAGTCTTCTCCGGGAGCAACATCTTCACTCTCGGGACCTTCTCCACTTTCAGACCCGCTCATGCTCTTGGAATCGTCATCATCAGGAAAGGCCAACACTCTGGCTTCAGCTTCAAGCTCCTTAGCATTCTCAATCTCGGTTGTAAGATCGAATCCACGAGCATGGATCTCTTCGAGAGTCTCCCTTCGAGACCAGCATTTAGTATGCTCGACAACCCAATTTGCTCGAGCCTGAGAAACTTCGGCTACTTCCTTTGCTCGATCCTGAGCAGCTTCAGCATCGGTCCAGTAGACAGCTACCATTTCTTTAGCATTAGCCTTGGTTGTTTCGACCTGCGATTTGGTCGTTGCAAGTTCTGCGACCAGCTTCTCTCGGTCGGAAGTTGTTGAACCCAACCGACACTGGAACTCCTCAATTTTATTGATTTGCACCAAGGTTTTCTCTTTCATACTTTGGAGTTGTTTTTCAACTGAAGAAAGTTGAGCTCGGGCAGCCTCCTTTTCTAAGGCAAGTCAATCCATGGTCTTCTTCCACGCCTCAACCTCCGCCTTCACTACGTTCACCTCCTCACGAAGTTGACCGATCACATCGAGCCTTTGCTGGACCTATGGGACCGAACCGTTAGCCACAACGCCCTGAATCAGTGTCATTAACTTCTAAAAATCTTCTTACCTGCTCGACTAGATGAGTTTGTTCTTTCTGAGCCGCTTCTAGCTCAGCATGAAGGCCATTTGCTTCCCCTTCTCTTTTCTCACTAAGAAGCTTGAAGGCGTCTTTCTCCTTGGTAAGCCCTCGGATTTCGGCCTCATATCGACTCAGCTCCCCTCGGGATCGAAAGAAAGCTTCATGATGAAGCACCAAGTCCTACAAAAATAGAAAAGAAATAATCATACAAAGGGAAATACAAGTATAAAAATTGATATCGACAAAGAAAGTATGGACTTACCCAGTTCAGAGCTTGTTGGGCCTCGTTGAAAAGACAAGGTTTTCCCACCTCGTCTATATGAGCTTGGTCTTCCTATGTGACCAAACTTCATAGGTAGCTAGACACCCCTACGGTGCATCAAGAACCCGGGCATCCTCCGGGACCGAGATAATTATTGTTCGCTTGCACCCGGGATCGGCACTAGGGGCCGAAAACTGATTTGTCAGTTTAAAACTCGAGGAAGCCTCGCCCAAGCTCTTCTTCGAAACCTCCAAGTCACTCAGACCGGTGACATCTTCTACCCCAACAAAATAACCACGAAAAAGATCTTTCTCTCTATGGGATCCCTCCCGATGGCAAGTCTCCATGGCTTGAGTCGCGCGTATCAGCGACTTATAAAGTGAAGGGAACGAGGGAGAATCCCGGATATCTATTACCCCGAGTGGGACCTTTGGGGAACCGCCCCCATCTCGAGGAGACTCGAGTACGGTTTCTACAACGGTGTCCATCGCATCCTCAACGGCCTTCTCACCCGAGATGAAGCATCGTCGGATCTTTCTGGATCGAGGACTTCGACCGAAGTTCCTTGGACCTTATCAGATCAGGGCAAGTTAACTTCAACTTCCACTGGCTCAATGACGCTTTGAGTCTCGACGTTAGCCCGCACGCGAGCCACTGATAAGTAGGGATTTTGACTACTTATTTGCTCCTTTTTACTTATATTTTAGATCAAAAATGCTTAAAGGTATTCACGAGAACTAATTGAATGTCCTTTCTTGCAAACGAGCCAAAGAAATGAAAATCAACTCAAAAAGGAGTAGAATTGGACAAGGACCAAAACAAGACGAAAAGAACCAAAGTGCGGACCGCAGAATACTGTGTGTGGCCGTGAACTCTGAAGATCCACTGACTGAATCCCTTCACAAAGTGCGGACCGCACAATTATTATGTGGCCGTAGAATACAAGAATCAGAGAGTTGTGTGTTGGGGGCCTGAAGATTTGCGGACCGCATTATTATTGTGCAGCCGCAGAATGCAAAAGTTCTGCCGCACTCATAAATGTGCGGTTCGCAGAAAGTGCCAAGTTCCAACCCAAGATCAAGAGTGTGTCCGCACTCAGAAATGTGCGGTCCACACAATCAGAGAAAGTGCGGCCGCACCCCAGATTTATGCGGTCGCAGAAGGCCACCCTGTCAAGTCAGCTTCAAAGTGCGGACCGCACACAGAATTGTGCGGACCGCACACAGAATTGTGCGGCCGCACAACATCAGCAGGGGAAATTTTGTCTGATAATTTTAGCTGGGTATAAATAGTTTTTTTTGTCATTTTTAGGTTAAGTTTTGTGCACCTGAGAATAGATAATCATTTTTCTTTATTGTGTTGGGTAACTTTGTACTAGTTTAACATTTAAACATTAGATTTTCTTTCCTTAGCCATCTATTATGAATCTATCTTAGTTTCTTATTTAATTTCTTCATTTTCCATGAGTATCTAAACCCTTAGCTAGGGTTGTGACCCAACCCTAGTATGGGTACTTAATGGGTGATTGATTTAGGGCTTATTTATGATTGAGTTTATGATATTTAGCCTAGTTCTTGCTTGAATTTGAGAATTGATGGTTGCGAACATTGATTCATGCCTAATTGACTTAGTTTCTACTTGAGAAAGATAGACTAAGTCTAGGAAAACTTGGCTAACAAGAAATTGGGGTGAACTCAAGAAATTGATAGCCCCAATTAAAGGGTCGAACCTAGAGATAGTAGGACCCAACTTGAGCATTTATCACTTGTTTCGTGAAATACCCATTTGGACTTGAGAAATAAATTGGGCAAAATAAATCAAACTACCGAGAGGTTTAGAGTGAGTAATCGCATGTGATTGCTATATTGTATCTCGATCAACCAAACATTCCCTCAAGCTCTCAACCCGTTAGGTAACCTTCTAGGCAGAAGTTACAACCCTAGATCTTTTATAACCTTAAAAATAACAAAACCAAAAACATTATCTCCTAGCTTTACTATTACAAGCATTAGCATACAAACTAGAAATAGAAAAGAAAAAACTGAATATGTGGAAGTGCAATCTTGGGCACGTCATACACTATCACTAGATATATACCTAATCCAACGTAAAGCTCTTTGTGGAATCGACCCCGACTCTTGTTTGGTATTTATAATTGCATCTACTGCCTCACAATCCCAATTAGTGGTGTGAGTTTGGGAGACATCAACCACCATCCCAGAATTCTCTTCTTCTTCTTCTTCTTCTTCTTCCCTTAAACTTAGTACTGACTCTGAATTCAGAGGGATATCATTCCCCTTAGGTTTAGGAGCGGCCCTCTTTCTAGGTTTTTGCTCCTCGGAGTTCGATCCCCTCTTTCTCTTACTCTCCTTTGTCGGCTTTGGGATAGGTGGTGACACTTCTTCATCATCGGATGGTGGCCTCATCTTCGCATCATTTCCGAGTCCTACAAAAGAAGAAATTAAGTAAGCTCGGGAAATGTGTGAACAACTGTCAAATTATTAAGTCGGGAAAAAAACTTACCGTGATTACTGGCCTCCCACCGGCCCTTTGACAAATTGCGCCATGCGCGTTCGGCATGTCTTGACTTCAATACTAGACTCATAACCCAGTTCTCGAGATGAGGGAATGTACCTGGCATCCAAGCAACGGCTTCACCAAATAGAACACCGATAAGAAAGATCGAAAAAGTAAAGACAGTGGACAGAAATCAAAGACGGAGTTATACTTACGTTTCATATTACATTTCTCAGGAAATGGCATGCTCTCAGCCGGGATTAGGTATGTGGTCTTCACTCAGACGAAATAGCTCATCCAACCCTGGTCCTTGTCTTCGACTATGCTCGAGAAGGGCGCCTTGGTGGATCAACGTTGAATTTTTATAAGCCCACCTCGATAGAGTCGAGGGCTGTACAGTCATATGAGGTGATCGAGGGTGAAGGCGAGCCCATCGACTTTGCTCACAAAGTAGCGAAGTAGTATCACGATCCTCCAAAAAGAGGGGTGAATTTGGCTGAGGGTCACCTGGTGTTTCTTGCAAAATTCCACGATGATCGGATCGAGAGGACCCAACGTGAAAGGGTAAGTGTAAACACTTAAGAACCCTTCCACATGAGTAGTGATTTCTTCTTCTGGTGTCGGCACCACCGCTTCTTTGTTTTCCCAATTACAATATTTCTTTATCTAGTCAAGGAAGCTTTTGCGTATCGAGCATATATATCTCGATACTGGATCGCATTGACCATGAACCAAGGAGGTTTTCTCGACTTTGAAATCTGAATCAATGACACATACCCCGGGAATGAACTCTTCAGTGCGTGGTTCCGCCGTTGGTTTCTTGCCGGCTAGCCGGGACGAGGAAGCAGTTTCTTTCTGCGGAATAGTTTTAGATTCAGTTTTTGTGGGCAATGAAGAATAGAGATTGAAATATTTGGTGTCTTAGGAAGAACAAGTAAAAAAACTCAAAGACCTGAAGATAGGAAGCTTTGAAGAAGGCAAAGAACTAGGGAGATTAGAATGAAGGATGTTACACCCCGTAAGTTTAACAATATTGATACCGCTAGATATTATGTTGATGTGATTTTTTTCTTCAAAATTTGTAGGCAATGTAGGTTTAGCTTCAGGGAGAAAAAAAATGGAAAGGTTAAGCTTATACATTATTGCCCTCAAAATATTGACACAAAGACAACAGATTTTATGGTAAAAAAATTATCGTCCATTCCACAAGTGTGTGACCACAAATTACAATTTTTGTGTAATTCTAAGTATCAAGCCAAACATTATAAGGATAGGATCAGTGAGCAACCAAACATAAGGATAATTGATTTTCAAAAAATTATTAGAAAGGTTTGAATGTCCATGTTGTAAAGACTACAGTAAGGAGAACCAGAGCTAAAACTATGAAAGAAATTATGAGAGATCATGTTGTTAAATTTGCTAGAATTTTTTTACTATAGGGATAAGATATTGAACACCAATCCAGGAACTACTTATCTTGTTAAGGTTGGAGAAGGCCTTGAAACTGGTAAGAAGATATTTGAAGGCTTTTATGTATGCTTTGATGCATCGCAAAAGTCTTTCTTAGAGGTTGTATAAGATGCATTTGTTTGGATGGTTGTTTTCTTAAAGGAGTTTGTAAAGGTCAAATATTGGTAGTAGTTTGCAATAATCAAATGTTGCCCATTGCTTGGGATGTCATGGAGAATGAAAATAAAAACACTCGGACATGGTTTCTAGAGTTGTTGAAGAATGTTCTTAATCTGGAAGGGACATGCTATCACATTAATTGGTGACATGCAAAAGGTATGTTTCTATTTTATTACTAATTCTGAAGGAAAGAGACGTGAATTTCTAACATAATACAACGTGGGTAATTCAAACATATTTTCTGGTATGTTGAAATGTAAAATGTATTATGAAGATTGAAGGGTTGGTACATGTTGACAACAACTTTTTATATGTTTTTTTACCATGATAGCAGGATGTATAAAGTGTATTAGAAATAAGTAAAATTTTAAGTAATTTAAAATAATTCTTAATTAAGCAAATAATTGATTAATTATCGGTTAACAAAATATTACCTAATTACGTAATAAGTGAACAAAAATTAAAATTTTCTCACCTCCATCCTCACGTGGCAGCAAGCCGCTAATCAAAGAGATGACTCTTAAGTCATTATATAGGTGGCAATATTAGGGATATGAGATTTGGCAAGATTTAATAACATGAGTCACATATCCCTTATAGAAAAAGGTTATGTGAATAAGGGTGGGTCTGTTAAAAAAAGGTAAAGATAGAGACAGAGATACAGTACAAGAGTTTTGAGAAAATTGAAGAAGAAAAGAAGTGGTGGAGAATCCCAATCATTACAGAATTCTTAAAGACAAATGGGTTTGAGTCTGCTCTGAAGACAATTCTAGGTTCGGAGACTGTGCAAGCTATTCAATCCCATACCTATCTTGACGAGAAATTTTGGTTGCGTTAACTATGCAGTAATGTGAACTTATAGATCAGGTATGCTAAGGTTATCCCTTCTTTTTTTTGGCATGATCTATACGATACGAACAAAACGAGCAAATACACAAATTCCATAAATAACTCTATTCATAAAAATACTAGAGATACTTATGGTCTTGATTCCCCATGTATCATATTATTTTATAATCTATTCATGAGTCTCAGAAAATACGTAAGTTGATAAAGTTTTTTTCATAATATAAATTAGAGTCATAATAGCCTTATGATGTACCAAGAGATTTTATCAACGTATTTCTTATGCATTCCATGCATTTATACATGCACATTGACCCATGACCAGATGGCATTATATACGCGTATATATATATATATATATATATATATATATATATATATATATATATATGTATGTATATGGGATATGGAAAAGGTTATGGCGTTATATAGGCACCACCACATGATCAGCTAGTATACGTTGATGATTTTCCCACAGTGGCCGAGATGATATGATAGGATGTCCTCTGAGGCTTGATGATGTTATGTACGTACAACATATGCATTGCATGACATTTATACGCATATGCATGATACTATAAGTATTTCAGTATTTACAGAGTTATCCAGACTTACAAGTTGAGTCTTTTACTCTATGTTTCTTCCATGTCCTTAATTAATGTTGACTTACTGTTATGTTTCAGTTGTGCCTTACAATCTCAGTACATTATTCGCACTGACATACTTTTGTTGGGGACGCTGCATTCATGCCTGCGGATATAGGGAATCAGTTTGACGAGCCCTCATAGTAGACGAGATTGGCATTCAGCGAAGGATCGGTAAGAATTCACCTTATTCGGAGTGCAGCGGAGTCTATGAGTCATCGTGTCAGAAGTTTACTGAAGACTTAAGAGTAGGTCAGTACCCTGTCCTATTTAATGTCAAATAATCTTAGAGACTTTATAGACGAAGATTAATTTTTACAGTATGTTAGAGGCTTGGCTCATATCGTAGAAATTGCACGGGGCGCCCTATTTGGTCGCCCCCATTTAACTTATACCCATTTTTTTAAAATTATTTAACCTACACCCTAATTTTTACAACTTCAGGCTCCTCCTTCTTCATGCTTCCAGCGCAAAACTTCAGTTATTTTAGTGCTGAAGTTTTTACAAATGAACCAAATAACTTCAGCACTTCTGCTGAAGTTTTTGAATAAGCTTTATTGCAAAATAAAACTTCAGCTTATTTAGTGCTGAAGTTTTTACAAATAAACCAAATAACTTCAGCATCTTCTGTTGAAGTTTTTGAAAAAGCTTTATGACAAAACTAATTAATCCAGGACAAAACTTCAGCTTATTTAGTGCTGAAGTTTTTACAAATGAACTAAATAATTTCAGCACTTCTGCTGAAGTTTTTACAAATAAACTAAATAATTTCAACTTCTGCTTAAGTTTTTACAAATAAACTAAATAACTTCAGCTTCTGTTGAAGTTTTTGAAAAAGCTTTATGACAAAACTAATTAATCCAGGACAAAATTTCAGCTTATTTAGTGCTGAAGTTTTTACAAATGAACTAAATAATTTCAGCACTTCTGCTGAAGTTTTTACAAATAAACTAAATAACTTCAGCTTCTGTTGAAGTTTTTGAAAAAGCTTTATGACAAAACTAATTAATCCAGGACAAAATTTCAGCTTATTTAGTGCTGAAATTTTTACAAATGAAGGCAAAATACATAAGTTACCCCCTAAACTATGGACCAAATCTCTGTTACACACTTTCTGACCATGAAAATCATTTTACACACTCAACTTTTTCAATGTGTAGCTAAGACACACCACTTTACCTACGTGGCCAGCGCGTGTTTTACCAACAAAATGAAGAGTGTGCGGAGACAAAAGTATATATTTAATGCTTTATTCGAGCGGTCCCGATTTGATAAAATAAATCCAAAGGTTTATATTGATTTTCATTTTTTTCTTTTTGTTTTAACTTTTTTTTTGTTCTTCTTCACTTTTCATTCTCCTAAACTAACCCATCACCTTACAGTCTTCCAGGCTAGACCCACCTTCTCCACCCTTCATTTGTCTTCCAGTCTCCTATTGTCCATATACCCCCTTCTTTTACCTCATAAAATTCCTCCCTAAAAATTAAGTGAAGTCTAATAATAAAGCTTTAATGGTTTATGGATTTTGAAGGTGGAGAGAGACGGTGGATTTGAAGAGTGGTCTTTATGAGAAGGTAAATCTATGAAATTGAAGGAATTTAGTAGAAAGGATAAAAATTTCAATAGTGAATACAAACCTTTTCTTATTTAAAGAAGATTTAAACTATTATTTCGGGATATTTTCTAAAGAGGAAGAAAGATGATTCTAATAGAGGTGAGGGGTTGGGGGATGATGTTGCCTTGGTAGTAGAAACTTTCACGTGGCTAATTTTTGGTTGAAGAATGGTGGTCGGAGATAGAAGGAAGGTAGCCATGGTTGTCGAAGACATGGTGCTGGATTTGATGAAAAGATACGGGTCTAATTGTAAAATTAAGCGTTTTATTTAAAAAAAATTAGTTAATGACACGTGTCACTAGTTCGTTGGTGCGTGTTATTACGCATATTTTGGAAAACTGGTCAAGAAAAAGATAGTGTGTCTTAGCTACACATTGAAAAGGTTGAGTGTGTAAAAAGATTTTCATGGCCAGAAAGTGTGTAACAGGGATTTGGTCCATAGTTTAGGGGTTAACTTATGTATTTTGCCACAAAATGAACTAAATAATTTCAGCATCTTCTGCTGGAATTTTTTTAAAAACCTAGAATGCTGAAATTTTGTGATTGTCTTTGCTACTACAGGCCCTGTATGCTGAAATTTATACGAAAAGTGGATACGCTTGTAATTTCATTTACAAAACGGGTATAAATTAAAAAGTGATCCAAAAAGCGGATATAAATGCAAAAGCCCGCTCATATCCCATAATTTTGGGGCCGTCCATGTTTATTCCCAATTAGTAGTGTGGTGCAATTATGATGAGCCGGGAGGTCTTTAGCTTGGAAGCCCTTACATTCTTGCCAATTGACAAAGTAAACCACAATAATGTTTTCGGTTTTCACTACTTTGATCCTCCGCTCTACTAACCGTTAAACCCCTTATTTGGACTATTCATGGCCTTGTCTTTTTCTTACAAAAGTTGATGCAAGAAGAGGACCAACGGTGTAGAGTTCCTACTTTTTGTCAAGTCCTTTTCAAGTTTAAATAATAACTTAAAAAATAAGAAAATATATGGTATAAAGATTATTATGATATTATCTGCAGCTTTATCTCTGAAAAAAGAAAGATATTTCTGTTGATTTGCAATTGAAACGTACTGTGGCCTCTTTGGAGTTTGGACCACTGGAATATTGGGAGCACATCATAAGGCGATAGATTTTATTAGATAGAATAAGATTTCAGTGATTTATACACTTCACAAATTGCAGCAGTATCGTCCTATTTGGCCTGTTAATAACCTCAGAACTTGGAAATTAAACTAATTGTTAGTAATCACGTATTTGTAAACTAATTCTGGAGAAAATAAAATAACATATAAACAAAAATGTAAATGAAACAAAAGTTAATCCGAACTCACTAAATTCACAGTGTTTCCTTATGGAATTTAATCCTCTCCTAGCCCCCAAAGTTATGGATTATTTCCTCACAGGATAGAACGAATTACACACTGGTGTAGTAGTACTTTAAACCTCACTGTTTCAACGAACACAAAGTTCGGCAGCAAATCACGCTTAATGTTGCTTTCTTTGAAGTTAAAATATGCAGAAGAAAGGAGGAGAACTCATNAACTCAAAGTTCGGTAGCAAATCACACTTACTTGCTTTCTTTGAAGATGAAAGTATGCAGAAAGAAGGAGGAGAACTCAGAAATTAGTATGGAAAATCTGAGAGAATGGACTTGTATTTATAGTCAATGTTGGGCTGAAATCTGAAGAGGTGCAACTCTTCAGAATGGATTTATTTTAATATTAATATTTTGCTATTAAAACGAATAATTAATTACATTTCTATTAATATTTACTATTAACAAATAAAGTTGGTCGAAAAATTAATCAATCGATCGATCATTTGACCGAATCCGAAGCCGAGCCGAGCGAGAGACGACGACGACGACGACGGTGCGAGGCTTGCCTTCTTCTCAACTCTCTATGCGTTAGAAGAAGAGCAATTATTTATATACCCATCAAAAACCTTTTTCTCTTCCCATATGGGACAATATCCCTTGTCAAGGAGGGAAACTCAAATATTACTCAAATGTTTCATTTTTCCCTCCATTTTCTATTTACCCTATTTTAAGCTTAATTAAAGCTTAAGCTTAAAACCCAACAATCCCCCACATGAATGGGGAGTGGCTATATCACGGAAATATANACGGAAGTATGCATGAAAAACTGTGTGATTCGCAAGCAAGGATTAATTGCATATGGATAAGTAGGTTTCCCTTTGAACTTTCCGTAGTGAACTTATGTCGGATATACTCGATCAATCGGTAGATTTGATATCTTTGAACCGTCGAACTTTGGTGTATACCTAGACAACCACAAGTCACACAACCAATCCTTAACCGTCTTTGGTTCTCATTGTTGTGTTCGTTTCAGCCATGAACACCGCCTGGTTTCATAAGTGCATAGAGAATTGGCCTTGCAAAATTCTCCTTGAAGCGGCTAACACTTCACACTTACATAGGTGATTCCTAAACGTGTCATCCCGTAGATACACTATTTGATATACCCCGTATCAAATTTAGAAATCATTAAAAAGCCTTAATGCTTTATCCTTGATACTGAACATTGTCTCATCACGAGAATGGAACAAATAATTTAGTTGACAATGTTGAACCGTCATTAATGACTTTGTTTGATCTCCTTGAACCTAGATCTTGGGATCTCCAGTCTTCTAGGTAGAGTTACCGCCACTATGACTTGTTCTCGACCATAGTCCCATTCCCCTTGATGACTTCTCAACAACCTCTCTAGTTAAGCCTTTTGTAAGTGGATCCGACACATTATCACTTGACTTTACATAGTCAATTGTGATAATTCCTCTAGAGAGTAACTGTCTAACGGTTTTATGTATTCGTCGTATATGACGAAATTTACCGTTATACATAACACTCACAGCCCTTTCATTTGCTGCTTGACTATCACAATGTATGCATATTGGTGCCAACGGTTTGGGCCAAAATGGAATGTCTTCCAAGAAATTCTGAAGTCATTCAGCTTCTTCACCGGCTTTATCTAAGGCTATGAACTCAGCCTCCATTGTAGAGCGGGCAATACAAGTTTGTTAGGACGACTTCCAAGATACCGCTCCTCCACCAATAGTGAATACTTATCCACTTGTGGACTTGGAATCAGTTGATTCGATGATCTAATTTGCATCACAGTATCCCTCAATGACCGCAGGATATTTACTGTAGTGCAAAGCAAAGTCATGGGTATGTACTAAATATCCCAAAACTCGTTTCATTGCCATCCAATGAGATTGACCTGGATTGCTCGTATATCGACTCAATTTACTTATAGCACAAGATATATCTGGTCGTGTACAATTCATGATATACATTAAGCACCCCAACACACGAGCATAATCCAATTGTGATATACTTTGGACTTTGTTCTTTGCTAATGCAAGGTTCACGTCAATTGGAGTCTTTGCAACTTTAAAGCCCAAGTGCTTGAATATTTCAAGTATTGTCTTAATATAATGAGATTATGACAATGCCAGACGTTGAGAAGTCTTATGGATCTTAATTCCCAGAATTAAATCAGCAACTCCCAAGTCTTTCATATCAAACTTGCCAGTTAGCATGCGCTTAGTCGCATTTATGTTGGCAATGTCATTACTCATTATCAGCATAGTTAGCATACGCTTAGTCGCATTTATGTTGGCAATGTCATTACTTATTATCAGCATATCATCAACATATAAGCAAACAATGGTAACATTTGACAACATTGTTTGGTCAAATTTCGCATGCCATTGTTTGGGTGCTTGCTTTAGTTCGTAAAGGGACTTAACAAGTCTACACACCTTCTTTTCTTTACCTAGAACCACAAACCCTTCAGGTTGTTCCATGCAGATTTCTTCCTCCAACTCTCCATTTAAGAAGAACGTCTTAACATCTATTTGATGAATTTCAAGATCATAAATTGCAGCTAACGCTAATAACGTTTGTATGGATGTAATTATTGTAATGGAGAGTATGTATCAAAATGGTCATGACATTCTCGTTGTCTATACCCTTTGACCACAATTCTTGCCTTATATTTGTCAATAGTGCCATCATCTTTCATTTTCCTCTTAAATATCCTTTTAGAACCCAACGGTTTATTTTCAGGAGGAAGATCAACCAATTCCCATGTATGGTTGTTCAATATGAATTCTATTTCACTATTGACTGCCTCTTTCCAAAATAATGATTCTGAAGAATACATAACTTCTTTAAATGTTTGAGGCTCATTCTCCAATAAGAAAGTCACAAAATCTGGTCCAAATGAAGTAGACGTTCTTTGACGTTTACTATGTCTTAGATCCTTCTGATTAAATGTACTTTCTTTTGTTTCTTTCCGAGGTCGTTTAGATCCTTCACCAATCGACTCACATTCCTTTTTATACGGATATATATTTTCAAAGAACTCAGCATTATCTGATTCTATAACCGTATTATTATGAATGTCGGGATTTTCTGATTTATGAACCAAAAATCGATATGCTTTACTATTGGTTGCATATACTATGAAAACACAATCAACGGTTTTCGGTCCTATTTTTACCCGTTTGGGTTTAGGAACTTGCACTTTTGCCAAACACCCCCACACTTTAAAATAATTCAAGTTGGGCTTCCTTCCTTTCCATTTTTCATATGGAATGGATTGTGTTTTGCTATGGGGCACTCGATTTAATATTCGATTAGCCGTAAGAATGGCTTCCCCCCACAAGTTCTGTGGCAAACCAGAACTTATCAACAATGCGTTCATCATCTCCTTTAATGAACGATTCTTTCTTTCCGCAATCCCATTAGATTGGGGCGTATAAGGGGCTATTGTTTGATGAATAATTCCATATTCTAAACATGTTTCTTCAAAAGGAGATTCATATTCACCACCCCTATCACTTCTTATCATTTTAATTTCTTGTTAAGCTGCGCTTCAACTTCATTTTTGTATTGCTTGAATGCGTCTATTGTTTCATCTTTACTATTAACTAAGTAAACATAGTAATATCGAGTACTATCGTCAATAAAAGTTATGAAATACTTCTTTCCACCGCGAGATGGTATTGACTTCATGTCGCAAATATCTGTGTGAATTAAGTCTAAAGGATTTGAATTCCTTTCAACTGACTTATAAGGATGTTTAACATACTTAAATTCCACACATATTTGACATTTTGATTTTTCGCATTCAAATTTAAGCAATACTTCCAAATTAATCATTTTCCGCAAGGTTTTATAATTGACATGAACCAAACGTATATGCCATAATTCATTCGACTCAAGTAAGTAAGACGAGCTGAAATTTTATTATTATTCTTAAAAACCATTACATTCAGCTTGAAAAGGCCCTCAGTGAGGTAACATTTTCCTACAAATATTTCGTTCTTACTTATTACAACCTTATCGGATACAAAAATACATTTAAAATCATTCTTAACAAGAAGTCCAACATAGACTAAATTCTTCCTAATCTCGAGAACATGAAGGACGTTGTTCAAAATCACCACTTTTCGGGAAGTCATTTTCAGAAATATCTTCCCGCATCCTTCAATATTGGCCGTTGCAGCATTTCCCATAGAAAGTGTCTTTTCGTGTCCAACAGGAGCATATGTACTAAAAGCTTCTCTCACAACACAAACATGGCGAGTGGCTCCAGAATCAATCCACCACTCCTTAGGATTGCCTACCAGGTTGCATTCAGAAAGCATAGCACACAAGTCATTAACATCTTTGTGTTTTCCAACCATGTTTGCTTGACCCTTTTCTTGTCTTTCTTCGGAGCACGACAATCTGTAGATTTGTGTCCAACTTTCCCACAGTTGTAGCAATTACCGTTGAACCGCTTCTTGCTTGGGTTGCTTTTCGGTCTAAAAGCCTGCTTCCTCTTTCTCTTATTTTGAGAAGTACCATCAACAATGTTTGCTCCCATTATTGTTGAGTTTCCACGGCCTCTCTTCTCAACATCTTTGTTGTCCTCTTCGATTCTCAACCGAACAATGAGATCTTCAAGCGACATCTCCTTGTGTTTGTGTTTCAAGTAGTTTTTGAAGTCCTTCCACAAAGGAGGCAACTTCTCAATCATCGCTGCTACTTGGAATACTTCATTGATGACAAGAGCTTCAATGAAACTTTTGTTAGTAAAACTACTAAAATTACTACTTTCAACATTAGAATTAGTTCGACTTATACCTTCAGCAAGGAGATCATGAATAATCACTTGCAATTTCTGGACTTGGGTAATAACAGACTTGCTATCTACCATTTTGTAGTCCAAAAACTTTACGGCAACGAACTTCTTCAACCCGGCATCCTCAGTTTTGTATTTTCTTTCAAGCGCAATCCACAGTTCTTTTGATGTCTCCACGCCACTGTAGACATTATACAGATTGTCCTCCAGTCTACTAAGAATATAATTCTTGCACAGAAAATCAAATGCTTCCACGCCTCAATCACAAGAAAGCGTTCAGTCTCTGGAGTTTCATCGGGCAGCACAGGAACATCTTCCTTGATGAACTTTTGCAGACTTAAAGTAGTCAAGTTTAAGAACGTCTTTTGCTGCCAGCGCTTGAAATCAACCCCGGAAAAATTTTCGAATTTTTCTGCCGGTGTTTTTCGGCTAGTCGATGCATTGGCAGTCACCGTATGAACAGTCTGGTTCCCATTATCATTCGTCATTTCTGTAAAAGAATGACACAAACAAACGTTAAAATCACGTAGATTTTAATCTCCAATAGAGTAGAAAACCACAAAGGTTTTACTCTCCAGAAACAGTGAGTATAACACAAATACAGAAAATAAAATCAAAATTTTTAAGCTTGTTATTAATATTGTATTTGTAAACTAATTCTGGAGAAAATAAAATAACATATAAACAAAAATGTAAATGAAACTAAAGTTAATTCGAGCCCGCTGAAGTCACCGTGTTTCCTTATGGAATTTAATCCCCTCCTAGTACCCAAGGTTATGGATTATTGCCTCCCAGGATAGAACGAATTACACACTGGTGTAGTGGTACTTCAAACCCCAGTGTTTCAGTGAACACAAAGTTCGGTAGCAAATCACACTTACTGTTGCTTTCTTTGAAGTTAACATATGCAGAAGAAAGGAGGAGAACTCAGAAAATCGTATGGAAAATCTGAGAGAATGGACTTGTATTTATAGTCAATGTTGGGTTGAAATCTGAAGAGGTGCAACTCTTCAGAATGACTGTTTATGCAAAACAATCATAACATAAATGCCATAACATAAATGGCTATTTACTCAACAATAAAGAGGGAAAATTGAAGAGGGTAGTTAATTTTCTGTTACAAAAACAGAAAAACTGAAAAATGGATAACTGAATTGGATTTAATATTAATATTTTGTTATTAAAACGAATATTTAATAACATTTTTGTTAATACTTACTATTAAGAAATAAATTTGGTCCAAAAATTAATCAATCGATCATTTGACCAAATCTGAATCCGATAATATTTACTATTAACAATAAATTTGGTCCAAAAATTAATCAATCGATCATTTGATCGAAGCCAAAGCCGAACGAGTAACGACAACGACGACGGCGCGAGATTTGCCTTCTTCTCAACTCTTTATGAGCTAAAGAGCAATTGTTAATATACCCATCCAAAACTTTTCCCTCTTCCCATATAGGGCAATATCCCTTGTCAAAGGAGAAAAACTCAAATATTACTTAAATATTTCATTTTCCCCTCCATTTCTCATTCATCATCTTATTTAAGCTTTAATTAAATCTTAAGCATGAAACCCAACACTAACAAAATTTAAACTTTAGAAATAACTTTTACTAGCTAGTCAAAGTTACAAATACTTGTATTCTTTGATATTTGCGATGTTAGTGACCACGAATCAATCTTTCAAAGTTAACTCTGGATCATTATATATTTTAATAGAGAAAACTACCTTTTGATAAATTGGTTAGGCAGCTGATGCTTTTTTTGTCAAAAGATCAGCTTAGGTAATTAAGATGGCTTTTAGTTTAAGAGTACTTCTTTCTATCAAGGTTCTTTTTGTTTAATGTGTTTTAATATTGATAATATGGCTGAGAAATTGTTAGAAAATGATATGTTGGTATTAAAAATAATAGAAAATTATAACAAATGGGAGACAATCGATTTGGAATATTCTTTCCTTTCTCCTTTTTTTCTCGGAAAGAAATAGAAGCACATGTAAAACTGAAAAACGTTTGGAATATTCTTCCTGCACACAATAAGTGACTTTTTTTATTTTTGGCACAACTCTTAATAAAATAAAAACACTTAGAAATTAAATAAGTAGTTAATTAAATTTTGCATATTGTTAACTTAACTAATTGGAATATGTAATAGGGGAAAATTTAAAAAATTATAGTTAATTCATTCTTGATTACGGTAAAAAAAATATTTATTTTGAATTAAAATAATAAGATTAAATAGTCACTTGTTATGATAGAGGTGGAGTATATATTCCTCTAGTACACGTCTCAATGGTTGCGTAGATTGAAAAGGGAGTTAATGCAATAGGCATCACTATAACCAACAAAATTCATTGGACTAAGCATCTGACTTTCTTTTTTTATTACTCGTAACTTCACAATTTTCGCATTGCAATCAATGAGTTGTTGGCTTTGAAGAGTTGTAATGTTCCCCTATTCCTAATCTCAAGGGTTGGAAATTAGATTCTTGAAACACGAGATACAGTTGTTGCCATTAATTTCTTCAAAATAAATTTTAGGTATAATTGGAATGTGGACTTTTGGGCCTTCAGATAGAGATGTTTGTTGTTCGGTTCGATCGGTTATTTTATAAAATTTGTTTTTCCTTTGGTCTAAAATAAGTAATTTTTTGCTTGTTTTTATGCAGATTAAGAAATTTATCTTTTAGCATTAATTAATAATGAAATTGACTATATTAACCTTTATTATTCCATATAAATACTCCTAACACATATTCCAATACTATTTACTCCAAGGGCAATGTAGGAAAAAACTAATTAATTCATTCTTGAAATCCGAAAAAATCACTTATTTTGGACCACAAAAAAAATGCCAGAAAATCATTTATTTTGGACCGGAAGGAGTACAATATTAATTTTTGGTTATTTTATTATGTATAACCAAAATTAGACTTTTCGAAACCGTCTCAATCATGTCGGTTTTTCTTCAGTATCGGTACAGTTAAGTTAATTTTCGGTATTTTTTTTAAATATCATATAAAATTCACCAATATAAGTAGAATGCAATAACATATGTTCTTTTACGGGACTTAGCAAAACTCTCTAGACGTTTTACTGTTTAAAGGGTGATGATTTAAAAAGAATGAAAGATGGTTAGAGTATAGATCCACCAACTATTCTATAACAACGTAAAAGAAACCAAGTAAAGGTAAAAAAAATATAAATCACATGGGTGGAAAGATATTAACCAAGCTTGGACTCAAGAATAAAGTCTATAGAAGATTAAATATTAATTTTATGAGAGTAAACATATTCAATACATTGTAGTTTGCTACTCATAATCACTAGAATATTGTGTGTCTTGCTAATGAAGATACTTGAAATAAACTTATTTTAAGTACAAGTAGCATAATAGGTTTTAGAAACTAGTATTTTGAGTTTAATTACTTGTTGGCTTGTAACAATTTTCATAATTTCAAGGCCCAAAGAAAAATTTAATACACTAATGTTTTTAAACTCACTATATAAATATATTTTCACATGTAAAATTTGTTGGGTATGATTTGATATTTTTTTCGATTATTTTCATAAAATAAAAAACTTACCTTAATTATTGGTGTTGTTATAGATTTATATAACACCTACGATTTCTTTAAAAGAAAATAGGACAACCCATTTGGCTATTAGGCAAATAACCTTTACCTAGCGCATACCTAACTTGTGATGAGTTGTGACCGAAGGCCACGGAAAATACAAAGCACACCAACGAAAAACAAAAACGGAATTGCAAAGATTGCCAAATAAATTGGAACAAAAACTACAAAAATCGCCTTGAAACAAATAAAGTATACATATTTATTTAATTGTCTAAATAAAATAATATATGACATACTTGTATTGGTCGAAATTTGGACCAAACTTAATGGCGTCATTGGTTGAGGTCGAAACTCGAGTCGGCCAACATTTGGAGGCGAAGGACCTGTCTTGAAGGAGATCGACGGTGGGTCGAGCAGAAGAAGTTCTAGATTAGAAAAAGGGATCAGAATATTCCTCCCTTGTACTTTCTAGGGTTCCCAAAGAATATTCCATATATATAGGAAACTAAGGAGAGAAGAAAGGCATGAAACTCTGTGAAAGAACACTTTGTAACATTGACTATTGAAAAAATATACACTTCTTGTCTTTTCTAATGGTTCCCAAGTTAACAGACACTTTTTCATATAAAAGATCCAAGAACATAGTGTTTCATACACGTTGCTTGTCATCTGTATTGCTGACAAAGAGATAATTGACCCTTAACACTTGATAGTTTGGACGAGTTATCCTTTAATATTACATTTATTGTCATTATATGCATTTAATCCGCATATTATCTTGCATATTCATTGCCAATCATTATCAGTATCTTTGTCTAATATTTAATATTACGACGCTTAATTTCATTATATTCATCATCACGTTCATAAATCTGACAGTCATTAAGCTTAACTAGGATTAACCTTCCATCTCACTCGTTAAATCCCTTATACTAGAATTTATCACGATTTTGGTAAAACAATACTAACATTTTAAACGAATGAACTTTCAATTATAAAATATGAATATATGATATAAAGTGTAGCTAGACATCTAAAGAAAAAAATTATGAATTTTTTGAAGCGTATATGATAGACAATTCAAGTGTAAACATGTGAAGAATATTACTCCACTAAAAAGTACTATTGACTATTGACTTATTGTAAGTTTATGAGGGTGTAAGAGTACTTTCTGAAACTTGGAAGGCACTAAATGACAATAATCAAAAATCGATGGGCTTCGGTGCAAATAACCATTAAATACCCTAGCGCATATCTAACTCGTAACCGAAAGCCACCGAAAAGAAAAGTAAAAGAAAACCCCAAACCTCAGTATATAAATAGCACCTCACATTTTCCTCAAGCAAAGAAAAGTTGTATCTTCTTCCCCAAATTTTATGGGCTCCGACATTTGGGACGCTTTCTAACATATTTTCTTTCTTCCTCATTTTCCTTTTCATACTTCCCTTAATTCCTTTTTATTTTATTTTTTGCAATATCGGAAAATGGGGAAGTACGTCGAGTTGCTGGACGCGGCGACGAGAATAGTGGCGAGATTCAACTCTCACTGTCCTCAAACATCGCGTATGTATTACCATCCTCCCGGCAACTGCAAACACGAGGAAGATCACCATATCGATTTTCACAACCTCCAATTCTTCGGCGGCCACCACCACAACAACAACCACCAGATTGGCGTTTCCGGCAGCGGAGATGTGTCTGGGGTTCGATTTGGGGCGGTTGTTTCAAAGACTGGGATTGATAGCACTGAACTCATTCTTTATACTGTTGTTTAACGATTTATAACACCAATTTTTGAATGATGAGCTTTATCTAATTAATACACTCTTCGATTGTTTTGTTTTCTTTTTCTTTCCCTCAGTTTATTCCATTGTTTTTTGTTTTCAAGTCTATTTGTTTTTGTTAATTATTCTTTGTGAGCCAGAGTATCTGATCTGGAATTCCAAGGTCCAGCTAAGCAAATTTGTTCTTAGATTGCGTGATTTATTAGGTGAAAATACATATTAGCTGTCCATGATTAAGGGCCCGTTTGGACATAACAAAATTTTCCCCTTTTCCAAAATATTTTCATTTTTTAATGAAATCAGATGATATAGTGTTGATTGACGAGACGAATATTAGCGGCATGACGGGATTTTGGGTACTGTAGGCGGATTACGGTAGAGGAGGTGGAAGGAGCGATGCATAAGATGTTCAGTACGGCTGGGCATATATTGGGTTAACGGTTCGGTTCACGGTTTGCCCAATTTCTTAACGGGTTAACCGATAACCCAATAAGATTTAATAAACTTAGATTTTACCCTTAAGTACATAAATACAACTAGGGCTTCATTCTCTCTTTTTCTCCCAATTTTCCTAGTCGCATTCAAGATTGAAGTTTCCAGTTCACTCTTCAGACTTTGATTCAATTCTAGAACAGTTCTTCTTCAAAATTCAAAGTACAACCACATTCTTACAATCTCGGCGTAAGTTTGTATTCCAAAATTACTTATTTATTAAGAACAAATTTCGTTCCTTTCTTTTGAGTTTTACAATAGAGTTCGATAATAAAAATATAGGATTTTTGATTGTTTTCATTTTTTTATTTTGTGCTCATATTTTAGTACTATGTTTGCCTCTCTACCCCTCTAGGGTAGGAGTAAGGTTTATATACACTCTACCCTCCCCAGACTCCACTGGTGGGATTTTAGTGGGTTGTTGTTGTTGTTTTAGTACTATGTTTGTACTTGTTAATTTTAAGGTGAAATTGCTACTACTTTGTATTGTTATTAATGAATTTGGACAACTGTTCTTGAAGAATTAACAGTATTTGAGTTGTGTTTGGATAATTGTTGAATTACTAGTACTCTTGTTGCTCTTGCTACAACTGGAATCTGGAAAACATTGATCTTTTGATTATGGTTTGGCAGGAAACCAAAAAATTGTAATTTATGTTCCTGTGAATTAATATTTCCAGTGAATTGGAGATGGAATGTTTGTGGAGTTTTAGTATCAATTTTTGAGATTGCACAGTTCATGATTTTGTCAAAATGAAACATGCTTCAAATATTAGTTGTGGCTAGAACACTGAATTTGGTAGTATACTATATGTGAATTCTTCTCTTTTTTGATTAACTCTGACTGAATTGTCATATCTTTTTTTCTTAACTCTAGATTGAGTTATCTTATCGGGTAAATCGATAACCGAACCGATAATGATCAATAATCAATTAACCGATAATCGATAACTAATATCTCATCGATTTATCATAATTGTAAACCGATAACCGATATGCTAAACCGATAATATTCATAACCGAACCGATCGATGGCCACCCCTAATGCGCAGGGGTAGAGCAACAAAGCCAAACGAAATCCAGGTGAAATTCTGGAAGAGCGCGGGGCGAGCAGGATTGGAGTGACTCACTAGGTTGTTTAATGTTATTTTAAAGGCAAAGAAGATGCCCGAAGAATGGAGGTGGAGTGCGATGGTTCCGTTTTACAAGAACAAGGATGATATCCAAAATTGCAACAATTGCAGGAGTATCAAGTTATTGAGTCACACAATGAAGGTTTGGGAGAGAGTGGTGGAGGCCAGGGTGAGGAGATGCGTGTCTATTTCCAAGAATCAGTTTAGATTCATGCCGGGACGGTCGACTACGAAAGTCATTCATCTGGTAAGGAGATTAGTGGAGCAGTACAGGGAAAGGAAGAATGATTTGCATATGGTGTTTATTGACCTTCAGAAGGCATACGATAAAGTTCCGAGGGAGGTCATGTGGAGGTGTTTGGAGGTTAGCGGCGTTCCGATAGTGTAAATTAGGGCGATTAAGGATATGTATGATAATGCTAAGACTCGGGTGAGGACTCTAGGTGGTGACTCGGACCATTTCCCTGTGGTGATGAGGTTGCACTAGGGATTGGCTCTTAGCCCATTTTTGTTTGCCTTAGCGATAGATGTACTGTCGTGTCACATCTAAGGGGAAGTGCCTTGGTGCATGCTATTTGCCGATGATATAGTGTTGATTGACGAGACGCGTAGCGGAGTTAACGCGAGGTTGGAGGTTTGGAGACAGACCTTGGAGTCTAAAGGTTTCAAACTGACTAGAACCAAGACAGAATACTTGGAGTGCAACTTCAGTGAGACTTATGATGCAGACGTAGAGGTTAAGCTTGATGATCAAGTTATCTCCAAGAAAGCGAGTTTTAAGTATCTCGGGTCTATTATCCAGGGTAACGGGGAGTTTGACGAAGATGTCACACATCGCATCGGAGCGGGGTGGATGAAGTGGAGGCTCGCTTCCGGTGTTCTATGTGATAGGAATGTGCCGTTAAGACTTAAGGGTAAGTTTTATCGAGTGGTGGTTCGACCCGCAATACTTTACGGTGCTGAGTGTTGGCTAGTCAAGAGCTCCCACGTGCAGAAGATGAGAGTAGCATAGATGAGGATATTGAGGTGGATGTGTGACTGTACAAGGCGAGATGGGATTAGGAATGAAGTTATCCGGAACAGAGTGGGAGTAGCCTCCGTGGAGGAAAAGATGCGGGAGTCGCGGTTGTGATGGTTCGGACACGTTAGGAGGAGAAGCATTGATGCCCCTGTCAGGATGTGTGAGAGATTGGCCATGGAGAGTTTGAGAAGGGGTCGAGGTAGGCCTAAGAAGTGCCGGGGAGAAGTGATTAGGCAGGACTTGGCGTTGCTTTAGCTCACTGAGGACATGACACTTAATAGGAGAGTGTGGAGGTCGATGATTAAGGTAGAAGGTTAGTAGGTAGTTTATAGTGGTCACCGATAGGCTTAGTAGCATGCATTTCCCTTCATATTCTTATATTTTTATTATGGTATGTGGTTTTGTTCGCCTCAGTATTGTATTCCTTGTTGCTATTATTGGATACTGTTTATTTTTTTTGTGTCCTTCCTGAGCCGAGTGTCTATTGGAAACAGCCTCTCTACCTGCATTAGGTAGGGTAAGGTCTGCGTACAGACTACCCTCCCAAACCCCACATGTTGGGATCAAACTGGGTTTGTTGTTGTTGTTGTTGTTGTTGTTTTATGAAATTAGAATTTGTTCATAAAATTTTTAATTTTCATTTGAAGATATATTTTGGAAATTTTTGAAAATTTGAAAAACTCCAAAAAGATATTTTTCAAATTTTCTACTCGAATTACTTACAAAATTTTAAAACAACCCAAAATTATATTCAATGTCCAAACACAATTCTAAAATTCAAATACTATTTTCACCTTTTTTTTGTAATTTTACAATTTTTATGTCCAAACGCCCACTAAGTGAGGCAAGTTCATGTTTAAAGGAACGTTCGAGAAATCATTTATGTTAAGCCAAAGCAAGACCAACAACTTGGTTTTAGATGTTAATATTCGATAGTTTCTTTATTTAAATCGTTTGAAACTAATTTAGATCTTCTTTGATATGCATTCGTCTCGTCATTAGAGCAAAATTGATACATTAAAAGTGTAAAACACAATTTAAGGTTACCAAATAATTTTCTGAAATTGCTAAATTGTGTGTCGGTCAAATAGAACTCTACAATTAATTTTTAATTAATAGAATACTGTTTTTAATAACAAAGACGGATATAATGTTAATATTCTTTTCTGGCAAGTGATGTGATATTTTAGGAACCGGTATATATGCCATATAGAAGTACAAAATACATTATAAAAAAAAATTGCATTATGTAACAGTTTTTTAAACTCCTTAAAAACTATGTCAAATTAAACATGACCTCATAAAATATGGAGTATATAACTTTCTTCCTTTGGTTTTGGTAACTTTTCTTCCCCTAAATAGCTAGCGTAAAGCTACAGCGTTATTGTCCTTTTTTTCTTTTGGATGGTCATGGAGTTTTTGGCATCTAGTAACAGTCTGTTTGGTCAAATTTTTAGGAGAATAAAATCTGCTTTTGAGTATAAGTAAAAATTATTTTTGAAAAGATGAAAAAGAATAATAGTTTTTCACAAAACTTTTGAGAAACTACAGTTAAAAGTACTTTTTAAAAGCTTGCTGCTCAAAAGTAAGCAACATATCAAGTCTAATCCTATAAATATGGTACGGGAAGGATAGTGTATACATAATCTTACTCTTATCTTTTACGGGTGAGAGCTGTTTTCGATAGACCCTCCGCTCAAAGCAAGCATACAAAATCAAGCACAATAGAATAGAGAAAGAAATACAACAGTAAAACGTCAAAAAAAAGTAATACTGACAAGATAATAGAAAAAAACTAGAAATATATATATATATAGAAGTATAGGAATATGAAAAATACGAGGATAACGCTACTACTACTACTTAAAGGAAAGGAAAGACACGGGATTGTCTATTACCCTTCTACCTTAACACTCAACCTCCACACTATCCAATCAACATCAAGGGTCATATCCTCGATAAGCTAAAAATGCGACATGTCCTGCCTAATCATCTCTCCCGACACGATACAAATAATGAATCGTAATAGAAATAGAAATTTGATACTATCTTTTTTCCGCCTAAGCAAATTATTTTTTTCCCACAAGGAATCGTGATGTCTTTCTACGAAATTGCGGGTCTCTTTATTAGCTCTTGTTTGTGGTGCACAATTTTCTAGAATGCAGGTAGTGGTTATGATTGATACTTCGACCTACTTCTACCTATCCTGAGACCTACCATCGTCAATCTCTCACACCTTCTCATTGGGGCATCCAGACTTTCCTCTTCACATGCCCAAATCATCTGAGCGTCACTTTCCACATCTAGTACACCTACCTTGTCTTGAATATCGTCATTCCTAACCATATCTCTCATTGTATACACACATATTCATTTTAGCATCGTCATCTCCACTACTTTTATCTTCTGGACTTGAAAGTTCTTGAGTGGCTAAAACCCCACCCCGTACAACATAATCGGTTTAACCACCACTTTGTAGAACTTACCTTTAAGTCTTGATGGCATATTCTTATCAAACAAGATACTGGATGCTAGCTTCTATTTTATCCACCCCACTCCAAAACATTGTGTGACATCATCATTGATCTCCCCATTGCCTTGGATTACTAACTCACGATAATTGTTGTTCAAAAGTATTTTTCAAATTGATTAGCGAAACGCAAATAACTTCTCACTAAAAGTATTTTTTTGAAAAACTTTGTCACAAAAGCACTTCAAAAAAGTTGTTTTAGAAGTTTGGCCAAATAGAGATAAAGTTTTGTTACGATATTTGTTAGATTATGTTATTAATATATTTTTTGGGGGGGAGGGGGAGGGGGAGGGGGTTGTTCTTTCTCAAAACTCTTATTAATTTGAGTGGCTCCAGTCTTTTATCGATTCAATATTCCAATTAGTGTTTTCTGTAAAATATAAATAACTAATTAAATATTTGTTATACTTGCTTTATGAACCAGTTTTAGAGTTCAATTACAAAAACATTCCTTTGTTTTACAATTGGGCGATTTGTGCTGAAATATGTTCAAATTTCTAGCCTGAAAACAATTTCGCGTATAATGTAATTCATGAATTTTGGCCAAAAAAATTGTCGGCGCAGCCTCCAAAATGAAAGGTGTTTTTCTTACATGGAGTAACGTTTTATGAAATATCTAAGAAATAATTTTACGTCTAAAATTAAATTATTGTGCCCATGCTAGCTCCTCTACTCTATAGGTAGCCCCTACATTTAATATGAAGTAAAAATTAAACTTAAAATATTATATATATATATATATATATATATTAGTAGTAGTAGTTATTTATTTATTTATTATGTTCATTTGTTAGGTGAAGCAGGTAAAAGTTGAAATATTCAACAGATGAGATTGATCTCCAAAAAGAAATGACGCAAGTTGCTTTTTTTTTTCTTTTTAAAATTTTAGTGTTAAAACAAAATCCTTAAAAGTCCGTGACATTCATTATCTATTCCACGATATATTGGACCAAACTATTTGCTCAAATAACGAAAAGTATTGAGGAAAAATCTATCATTATATTGACAAAATGCTAAGTACATAGATTCAAATGCAAATAAATAAATAATAATAATAATAATAATCTAGAATTAAATGAAAAGATTAAAAGAAAACATACATCATTTGTGTTATATAGCCAACTCTTTTGGCCAGATGCTGAAGCAATTATACTACACTACTCCTCGTTGTGTTCAGTTTTTGTAAGGTATTGTATTGGCACAAAGGGGTCATTTGGTACGAGGTATAAGTACAAATAGTGTTGAGGATAAAATTTTAATACAATTTTAATACTTTGTGTTTACCTCGAAAATAGTGATAACAATTAAATTTGATTTGTGGTTTTAAAGATACGTAATTTATTCTAATACTAGTGAATAAACAAGTAATATTAGTGTAAGTGGGAACTGGAAAGAAATGATGAACCAAACCAGTATGGCTAGAGCAATGGGGACTTCGAGCTCGATATTCTCGGAGACCTCGAGGTGGGTTAAGGGTAATAAAGCAAGAACAATAAAGTAAGAGCTATAAAGCTGAAGAACAATTCTGAGCACAGTAAACGAAAAAAGTGAGGTAGTATATTCTTTTTGCAGTGACAAGATGATATTTACAAATGATTGGGGTCCCCTTTATATAGAAGGGGAAATCCCAAATAAGGTACCTTTCTATTTGTAGTAAAAAATCCTACTGGTACAGCTGTATAACCATCTAGTACGGATTCGTACGAACCTATCCTGAAATTTACGCCTTGACCTATGTGCCGGGATTAAAATTAGTACCGAGATGATTTATACATTGTAGGGGGTGAGGTAATTAGTGTCGGAATAACTTATATCTTTTTTTAGAAATTATGCAAATGTCATTTTTAATATAACATACCAAACAGTTAATAAAAAATAATAGCAAAATAATTAATCTCAATATAACTTATTCCAGCATAATCTATATTTAAACCAAACCACCCAAAAGGGTTAGTTTATACTCCCCCAACGCTCAAAGCTTTTGTCCATATTGAGTTCTTTGAGTTAAATTATTAGATGGCTTTAGTCTTTTTCTTTTTTATCTTTTTAAAATCAATCAACCATCAGAATTAAACAACAAGTTTGACTTAGATTGTACATGGCTTGAACCTGTGGGAGTATTTTTAAAATTTTAAATAGCTATATGTTCTTTTAATTTTATAAGTGGTTATAAATATCTACCATGTGGCGTTTTGCATGAAGATATATGGCCAAATGGCAAAGTCATAAATAAGTGATAGAGAAGACATAACACTTATTTCTTTGCATGGAACGTTTTTGACAAGTAGATAAATATTTTGTTGGTTTTTTTTAAGTATTAATGATTTATTAATGCTTAAAATAGGGTGAACGGGAAATGGAGGGGGAAAATAAATATTTGATTAATATTTGAGTTTTCCTCCTTAATTGTCTCACATAGGAAGAGGAAAAGACTTTTGATGGATATATAAGCAATTGCTCTTCTTCTGGCTAATAAAGAATTGAGAAGAAAGCAAGCTCGCGCCGTCGTCGTCGCTCGGCTCGGCTCGGCCTCGGCCCTTCAATTTTCCCTCTTTATTATTGAGTAAATAGCCAATTATGTCATGACATTTACTCTATGGGCGTTTTTTGCAAAAACAGTCATTCTGAAGAGTTGCACCTCTTCAAATTTCAGCCCAACTTTGACTATAAATACAAGTCCATTCTCTCAGATTTTACATACTAATTTCTGAGTTCTCCTCCTTCTTTCTGCATACTTTCATCTTCAAAGAAAGCAAGTAAGTGTGATTTGCTACCGAACTTTGAGTTCGCTGAAACACTGGGGTTTGAAGTACCACTACACCAGTGTGTAATTCGTTCTATCCTGGGAGGAAATAATCCATTACCTTGGGTACTAGGAGGGGATTAAATTCCTTAAGGAAACACTGTAAATTCAGTGGGCTCGAATTGGTTTTTTCATTACGTTTACATTTCTATTTATGTTATTTTATTTTTTCCAGAATTGTTTTACAAATATAGATTTCTAACACATTTGTCATCTTCTTACACAATTCTACAACTATAAATACCCACTTCGTATATCACCCGAAAACACCAACAAATACTTTGCTCTCTCTCATGATTGATAATGATTAGTAATCATCACTACAAACTTTTTCTTTTTCAATTACGTGTAGCCTTTTGTGTGTTCCAATTTCTTTTATAACCTGTGTTTATTTCCTCATTCCAAACTTGCTGGATTTATTAATATTTTATTGATTCTTGTATCCTCTAGATAAATAGAGATGAGCTTGTTTAATTCTGGGGAAACATTTCATATTGCTAAAATAGTTTCTTAGGACAATATCTAGCACGACTCAAGCCAGTTGGTGTATTTCCGATCACAAATATTATTACAGTATTATTATTATTATTATTTTCCCGTGTCATTTCCCTACAGAACCTTCAACTTGCTCGATTATACATTACTTAAACCTTCAGCCTACTCGATTGATAATAAAAAACTTCTATAAACATAATAAGCCTCACTCTTTTGAAGTCAAACTCTAAATATGTCAAAAGCATCTTTTATGTGGTTTTCCCAAATGATAGAAACTTATAAAGTTTCTAATATATAAAAACTTATGTTTTGTAATAATAAAGTTATGAAGTTTAGCTCCAACATAATTATAAAAGATGCCGAATGTTATTAATTTTAGAAGTAAAAAGAAAAAGACAAATATTGTGACAGAGCAACAACCCTGTAGGAACTCCTTTGAGGGTATGAATTATACCGTAAAATTTATCCTCTGTTTTATTTCATGGCGCAATTATTTATGCGAATAAAAAGTTATCTATAACAAATAAAAATAAATAAGTATAAAAAGATTCCTCATGGCCGCGGCGGACATTTCACGCATACAGTAAAGGTGTTACGCGGTTTCAGGAGAGAGAGGGAGAAATATACTTCCGTTCTAGCCCTTGTACTATTCTATTTTAACGTGTGCACCTCCATTTATGCTGCTTTTCCCTTTCTTCCCTCCATATTTTGTCATATACACTTTTTCCCCCATAGGAAAACCGAATCCCTCCCTTCCCCGAGTCCAGAACCTATTTGTGGTTCTTTTTGACAAGTATGACGGAATTACGTATAAAAAAAGAGTCACATATCTATGTATAATGCTCTTTTAAATAGCGCTATACCTTAACGGATATTTTGGACGTTAACGTATAGCGTTCTTTAAAAGAGTGTTATACCCATATAACGCATTTAAAAACACCGCTATATATGTATAGCACAGTTATAAAGAGCGTTATACTTGTTTTGTGGGCCCACCAATAAGTCTCTTGCGTTTAACTGACNCCCCCCCCCCCCCCCCGAGCTAGGCATTGACTTATTTAAAGACGTTAGAATTTTACAAAAATCCATTCAAAAATATTCCTAACTCCCGTTCAAATTTTTCTTCTTGTTAACATCGGCGATGATGAAACTTTGAGGGATTTTTTGAGGACTCCGGATGAATACCGGGAATTTCTTGTGATAAAAATGTTGGAAATGTACGTCAAGGTTGAAGACGTTCGCAATAATGAGGTTGAGCATAATAGGGATAACCCTTAGTCGTTAGGTGATTATTCTGGAGCAGTTTTTGCCAGACAGGTTCTGGCTGAAAGAGTTAGGCCTGATTTAAACTTATCACCACGGGCGAATGAGGAGCGAGGAAATAATTTCTCTCCTGCTTTACATAATTCACAAGACGAGTGGTAAACTTTAATTTTTCTTAGTGTTACGATGTAGATTTTTGTTATATTGAATTTGTATTAAGAATCATATATTCCACAGGGGGTACCTGCCAAATATGACTTTTACAAGTTATGAACACACACCCAGTTAGAATATGCATAGTTCTGGTGTGTTGAATCATGGTGGTCCATCCGGGAGTCATCACCAACAGGATAATGTCCATCAAGGGATGTCAACACATTACGATGTGTAAGTGAAGTGATAAAGCTATATGGAAAGTTTTTATTAATTTTTGTAGCTTATTATTTTGTTGTTTGTGTAGTGAAAAGGAGCAAGTTGAACCAATTGTCCTGACTAAATTACCTGAAGACGACATATTAAATCGGGATCTAGCAGATGCACAGAGTGAGGAAGAGAACAGTGATTATGACAACTGTGATGACCCAAAAGGTCATCCCGTGTGATTTCAGCTAAATCTGTGTCTCGAGGCCATGAAAGCCTCCTTTTATCTCACCTCGATGTGCGTGCGCAACCCGGACGCGTAGCCGGGAAGCCTTTATGAGGAATTAATAAAATGATGAATTTATGATAATTATTTGAATAAAGTTGACTTTGGCCAATATTTTTGGTAAACAGACCCGGACCCGTGATTTGACGATCCCGGAAGGTGTTGACCCATGTCACTGAATGGGTTTTTAAGATTGACAAAAGGTGTCCAGTTGAACCAGGTCCATCATAGCATACACTTCTGAATGAAGCAGTTGGATCACGAATCGTACAAGTCTAGGAGATATCAGTGATTGCTAAGTATCAAAGAACTAAGAGAATGTCTCCTAATACGAAAAGGTTGCAAATTGATAAGAGAAGATAAAAGTTGATTTCAGCTAGGACAGAAATAGAGGAAGGAAGTTGAGTTACAATCAAACTCGTTTACCAAGGAAGAGTTGGATCAGAATTGAATCATGGACTCAACAAACGGACTCTATAAATAATCAATGTATTACTGCTGAAAGAGGTGACACACAAGTGCTAAAGTGAATCAAGTTCTGAAGCAAAAGTTCCAGAGATTTCGCAAGCAGAATTGTTGTGCGATACAAAGGCTACAGTTCAACTAGAAGAAACAGTCCATTGTTTATATATTGATTCTAGTTGATTGTAGTAGGAGTTTAAATACTGTATCTTATCAGCTTTCATAGAAGCAATTGTAATAGGTACAAACTGATCAAGTTAGAGTTAGCTTGAATTCTGTAGAAATTAGCTAGAGGCTAGTTGATACAAAGAGGATTAGAGTTAGTCCTAGGATTACAAAAGAGTTTATTTTGTAAGTCCGTTTTGGCTCAGAGTTTTAGTGAAGAGTTTGAGCAAATCCTACTGAGGAGTAGGTCGTGGTTTTTTCACCTTTTGAGCCAAGTATTTTCCACATAAAAATCTCTGTGTCTTTACTATTACTGCTTAATTATTCCAAAAATAGTAGTAAGTAGTAGACTAAGAAGAACCAGGTTCTTCTTATTAGACAACACTTGAAAATTGGGTACTGCACAATTAACTTGTAATATTGTGTAGTATTGAAGTCTAAAACAACAATTGGTATCAGAGCAAGTTATCCTTAAAGAGGCTAACACCTAGGAAAAGATCAAGATGAGTGCACCACCTGGAAACTGGGAAGGTCAATCAAATGCAAGGCCACCACTCTTCAACGGCCAGTACTATTCTTGGTGGAAGAATAGAATAAAGGATCACCTTATTGGAGAGGACTATGAACTCTGGGACATAGTCACTGATGGACCACTTGCAACAATGAAGAAAACTGCTGAAGGAGTAGATGTGCCTAAGACTAGGGCTGACTGCACAGCTGAGGATCTAAAGAAATGGGAGAAGAATGCCAAGGCCAAGAAGTGGCTAGTGTGTGGACTAGGCCTAGATGAATACAACAGAATCCAAAGCTGCACCATTGCCAAGAAAATCTGGGATACTCTACAAGTGGCACATGAAGGAACAACTCAAGTGAAGAGGTCTAGAGATACATTGCTATACTCTCAGTATGAAAACTTCACTATGAAGGAAGGTGAAACAATTCAGGAGATGTACACAAGGTTCAAAACCTTGACTAATGAACTCATATCTCTTGGAAGAGTCATCCTTGAAGAAGACAAGGTTGAGAAGATTTTAACAAGGGTTCTGCATGTCTCCTGGGAAAGCAAGATAACTACCATTTAGGAATCAAAAATATGGCAACCCTTAGACTAGATGAGTTGATTGGCAACCTTACTGCTTATGAACTCAGAAGGCAGACCATGAAAATGGATGCCCCAAAGAAGGAAAAACGTCTAGCACTAAGGATCAAAGAGGGAGCAAATCTGGAGGATGATGAGATGGCCATGATCACCAAAGAATTCAGAAACTTTCTCATGAGGAAGAAAGGCATCTCTAGAGGGGGAAACTTCAACAAGGCAAAGGCTCCTGAAAGGCCAGCTAATGAGGGATGCTACAAGTGTGGAAAAACTGATCATCTCATCAAGAACTGCCCCCAGTGGGAAGTAGAATGGAGGAAGGAGAGATATGAAAGAAAGAACAGGAAGAAGGAACTGGTCCAACCCAAGAAAACTACTACAAAGGCTATGGTTGCTGCTTGGGGGGAAAGTTCAGATGAAGAATCAGAAGATGGTGAGACAGAAGATCAAGCTCTCATGGCAATTGGAGAATCTGATGAGGAGACTTATGAAGAACCACAGGTAAGTATCTCACATCTTAAAACAAAAATAAAGTTTCTATCTAAGGAGAAACTCTCTGAGTTGCTACTTGACTTCATTGATGATTCTGAGGAGACAACTAAAGAGAAAGATCAACTATCTAAAGAGTGTGAAATACTGAGATAAAAAAATGCATGGACCTGGAAATAAGGGTCAGTGAATCTGAAAAGAAAAACATTGTCTTGATGAACCAGGTTCAACCACTCGAAACTGAGATTCTAGAACTAAAATCTGAAAATTTAAAGTTAAGACTAGGATACAGTAAAAAGGTAGTTGATCACTCTCGTGCGAAGTTAGAAGAAGACTTAGGTAAATTGAAAGATAAAATTATGCCAAAGATGAGTAGATAAAATCTCTTAAAGAAGAACTTGGCAAAATCAAACATGAATTTGATTGAACACGTAAGTGGAATAAGTCTTCTGATGCTTTAATATGGCTCCAAGAGAATCATAGTAGCAACCGGAGAGGGCTTGGTTTTGGGAGTCAATTGCCTAAATGGGATCCCAAAAGCAAGTATCTCACTCTCCCTGAAAATAAAATTTGCACCCATTGTGGGAAGACTGGCCACTCTAAATATGAGTGTTCTGCAAAAGAAAAGGCCAGTCAGAAAAATGAGAGATTCATTAAAAAGAAAAATTGGCTACCAAATTGGGCCAGAAAAAATCTGATTCATCCATTCTCTCATGGAAAGGGACCCAAACTAGTTTGGGTTCTTAAAACTAACCCATGATTTTCTTTTAAAGGTACAAGTGAAGGGAGGCAACCAGTTTTGGTTTTTGGATAGTGGTTGTTCTAAACATATGACAGGGAACAAGGAACGGTTCCTTT
>ML289871.1:33024-45246 GCA_005239495.1 Nicotiana undulata | reverse complement strand
CAACAACCCCACGCAACTCGATAGGGGGAATTCCTCATGAAAATACTGGCCCTGATCCTGTTCCACAGCAACAAGACAACTTCGAACAATCCAGAAGTGAACAACTGGTTCTCAAACCACACAGATATCAGAGTACTCACCCTCTTGAGAACATCATAACAGACCTGGGATCTGCAATCAAAACTAGATCCTCCTTGAAAAATATGTGTGCGCTTGATGCATTTCTATCCCTGATTGAACCAAAGAACATTGTTGAAGCCCTGAAAGATGTTGACTGGGTAACTGCTATGCAAGAGGAGCTGAATCAATTTGAGAGAAGTCAAGTATGGCACTTGGTACCCAGGCCACTGGACAGATCAATAATTGGCACCAAGTGGGTCTTCAGGAATAAACTCGATGAGGATGGAACTGTTACTAGAAACAAGGCAAGACTGGTTGTTCAAGGATACAACCAAGAAGAGGGAATTGATTATGATGAGACCTTTGCTCCTGTGGCAAGATTGTAGGCAATCAAACTTCTTATAGCATTTGTTGCACACATGGAATTCACTTTGTATCAGATGGATGTAAAGAGTGCATTTCTCAATGGCTATTTGAAGGAAGAGGTATTTGTAAAACAGCCTCCTGGTTTTGAAAGCAAAGAATCACCTGATCATGTATATAAACTTGACAAGGCTCTCTATGGTCTCAAGCAAGCACCTAGAGCTTGGTACGAGAGATTGTCAAAATTCCTGCTGGAACATGGGTACAAACGAGGCAAAATAGACAGTACTTTGTTCTTAAAGGAAAAGGGAAAAGATCTTCTGATTGTACAAATATATGTTGATGATATCATATTTGGGGCAACAACTGAGAAGCTCAACAAGGAATTTGCTACATTAATGGGGAGTGATTTTAAAATGAGTATGATGGGTGAGCTAACCTTTTTCTTAGGTCTGCAAATCAAACAAACTCCACATGGAACAATGATTCATCAGCAGAAGTATGTGAGAGAACTCCTCAAGAAGTTCAAAATGGAAGATTCAAAGGAGATAGATACCCCAATAGCCACAACTAAAAAATTATATGTGGATTAACCTGGTTCATCCGTTGATCAGAAGACGTACAGAGGGATGATTGGATCTCTACTATATCTTACTGCAAGTAGACCTGATATTGTGTTGTGTGGGACTATGTTCTAGGTTTCAAGCCAATCCAAAGGAGTCCCATCTCACTACAGTGAAAAGAATTTTGAGATATCTGAATGACACGACTGATTTGTGCCTTTTGTATCCTAAAGGTAGTAATTTTGACCTTGTAGGATATGCTGATGCTGATTATGCAGGTCTCCTGGTTGACAGGAAAAGTACTTCAGGCATGGTTCGTTTTTTGGGCTCCTTCCTTGTATCTTGGGCCACCAAGAAACAAAATTCAGTAGCCTTGTCTACTACTGAGGCTGAATATGTGGTTGCAGCCTCTTGCTGTGCTCAGTTACTATGGATTAAGAAAAAACTCCTGGACTTTGGTATAGATGTGGTATGCATTCCTATTTACTGTGATAACACTAGTGCAATTAGTATGACTAAGAACCCGGTTCATCACAAGAAAACTAAGCACATAGATGTTAGGCACCATTTCCTAAGGGATAATTATGAAAATGGGATGATCTCAATCGAATTATGTGCCACTCATCATCAAATTGCTGATATATTTACCATAGCATTGAGCAGGGAGCATTTTGAGAGAAACAGGCTTGAATTAGGGATGATTAAGATCACCTAATTGGAAAAAAAAGGAAGGAGGAAGTTTTCTGGCTAGAAATTTTAATTAGGTACTTAATCAGATTAATCATTGCTCAGCTCTATGTATTTGTTGTCATACTCTTCTGCCATGTATTAATATGATTCCCTAGTTGCTAATGATGTTTCTCTATTTGTGAATTGAGGCAAAATAAAGATTTTTAACAGGATGAACCTGGTTCATCCATGCTGGTTTACATGACTGACAAGGTACGTTCTCATCTCCATACATGTATTAATTCAAGTACAGTCATACATGAGTAGGACTCTATCCATTTATGGTTCAGTTCAAATTCTCGTACTTACCCAAATAATGAACCAGTTTCAAGAAGTTCCGTCAAAACAAATTAGCCTAGTTTTAGGGGGAAAGAAACGGTCTAATAAATGTCAAATCACCGACAGTCCTTAACCGATTAGTATCCTACTTGTGTTAATACATGTCCGTTATAATCACCCCAACCACAAGTTATAAATAGGCCATCATTACCCATAGTGAATAAAGCAATAGACGAACCATGTTCAAGTCACTCAACACTCAAATCTCTACTGTCTTTTGCCCTCTTTTTTTTTTCTCTAAAAATTAAAAAAGTCATCTGCTTCATCTGATTCTCAAAATCGTGACTACGATGAGGGAGTATATGAGTCTGACTCTCCACCGGTCTACAGTTCTGAATCCTGTGAGACACCTGAAACCCCTGAATACCATGATGCTCTTAAACCTACACCAAACCCTATCCCAGCCCAAAAACCACGTCGTGTCAAGGCTCTTGCACGAAAACCTGTGGCTTCAAGGTCACGAGCAAAGTTCTTGAAATATTTATTATAGGCTGAAGAAGAACCCAAACCAGATTCGTCCATAGAATCGTTTAAATCAGCACATGAGGGCGATGCACCTAGTTTGTCAAGTGCTGAGAAAGGTAATACTGAAGTTACCTCTGTATTAAATTCTAAAAATAGATTTGTGTTGGTTGGGTCTGTGGTGGATGTGGAGGTGCCAATTAGGCAAAGAAAAACTGGGAAAATTCTTGAGAATGAGGGAGATGCAGGTGTGAGGGGATCTGGGAAGGATGGTTCCACACTTGAGATTTGTGGCCCCATTCTTGAGAATCTTGAAGATGATGTCATAGTGATAGGGGGAACTAATGAAGTTGAGGAAGTTCCTGCTGGATTAGAAAAGCTAATGAAGGAGATAGATGACCGTGTTTCTTCTGGGGAAGAAACCTTGGCTGAGAGACTTAAGAAATTGGGGGACTCAAACAACCCCAAGAAGAGAAGGACTCCAAGGTCCATGAAGTCTAAAGCCTCAAAGAAAAGGAAAACAGATGAGTCTGTTGGTGTACTTGTTCCAAGGGTACGAGCTACGAGAAATATTGTTCGAGAAGAGGAGGAGAAGCTGGAAAAAGCTCTGAAAGAGAGCAAAAGAAAGAAGGCTGAGAAAGGAAAAGCAAAAGTGGGGGAGCCTGTTGAGGCTATTGTTGTTGATGAGGTGTTGGACCTGGTCCAACAAGATGAAGAGGTTTCTCCAATGGTGGTCAAGACACCCAAGGCCAAATTGTCTAAGACTTCCACAAAGAAGTTAGCACCTATGTCTGCTACCACCGTGAGTATATCTACGAGAACACGGTCTAAAGTAAAGTCAAAGAAGAAAGTTCAGATTGTTGAGAAAGATAATGATCCTGATTGTAATGGAGATGATGAGAAGGAGGTTGGAGAAGTGTCGATAGACAGAGTTGCCATGTTTGGAAAGAGACATATTTTGAAGGGAAAGTTACTGAAGGACTTGGAGGAGCCGGATATGAGGTACTTAGTGGATTTTGTTGCAGCTCAAGGCTGGAAGGACATGGTCCTTCGCTTGGAAGGCAGGCTGGTCAGAAATGAGGTAGTGGAATTCATGGGGAATGCGACTGTGATTGGTGGAAGGGTTACATCATTGGTCAGGGGAGTTGAAGTCTCCTTTGACGCTCAAAAACTGGGAGTCATTCTAGACATTCCATCTGAGGGATATGACGACTTTACAAGGCAGAGATGGCCTTGCTTGGATGGAATGGCCTCAACACTTCAACATCACCAGATTCTTTTGTGACAATGAAGAAGAGCCTAAGCCCAGGGATGTGTACAAAAGCGAGATGAAGCCTGAACACAAGCTGTTCTTTGAGTTTGTAATTAAATTTCTGCTGCCCAGACAAGAGCGCATGCACATTGCCAACTATATGGATCTTACGCTCATGGAGTGCCTATACAGAGGCAAGCATATCAATTGGCCATCTTTAATCATCCAGCTTTTGGACAGAGTGGTGAATGGCACCAAGGACCATGCGATTCCTTATGGCTTTATCCTTACTGCAGTTCTGGCTCATTTTGGAGTTCCCATAAAGAAGGCTGAAATGGCTACTGCAAAGGATTTCTTTGGGAATGACACTTTGATGTCATGTGATTACAATGTCAGTGCCCCGGCAGATGAACCTGGTTCATCTCGAAAGCAACCAGTCAACAGCAAGGTCCGTACTCTGGTGCAAGAAAGCGAGCAAAAGGATATGGAGATCCTTCGTTTGAAGACTCGCTTAGTTGAGGTGGAAGGTGAGCGTGATGCTCTCAAAGCTGAATTAGCCAAGGAGAAGGAGAAAAATGAGGGTGTCTTACACCAAATGTTGTCTCTTCTCCAAACCAAGAATCCTGCCTCTTCTGCACCACCCCAAACTTAGGAATTTCCAGAACTACCCCCTCCAATCCTATCAAGTGCCCAATTCGGGACTGTGTCGAGTGTGTTTGTTTCAGTTTTTAATTCTTTCTTACTCATGTTTTGGTTGTATTTGATTTAATCTGTTTTGGTGTTAATAATCCATGTTAATCAAATGAAAGCTTGGTATTTTGACAAATGTCTCTATTTATGATTTAACTTACATTATTGGTTTCTTGTGTTGATTAATCATGTTTGCACCTGCAGTTGCCTAAATTGGCCATGAGTAAGAATTAATTACTGGTAAGTATCATTTTGCAACTTTTTGATGATGCCAAAAGGGGGAAGATGTGCTACACACAGTGTTGTGGTGAAAATTTTAAATTTTAAAAATCTTTGAAGTGATATTTATAACCTAATGAACTTGGTTCTTGATGATTAATGCTCACAAAAATACAAAGTGTTGGATGTGTATACAGGATAAATGCACAGAGTTTGTCATCATCAAAAAGGGGGAATTTGTTGGCCCATGTCACTGAATGGGTTTTGAAGGTTGACAAAAGGTGTCCAGTTGAACCAGGTCCGTCATAGCATACACTTCTGAATGAAGCAGTTGGATCACGAATCGTACAAGTCTAGGAGATATCAGTGATTGCTAAGTATCAAAGAATTAAGAGAATGTCTCCTAATACGAAAAGGTTGCAAATTGATAAGAGAAGACAGAAGTTGATTTCAGCTAGGACAAAAATAGAGGAAGGAAGTTGAGTTACAATCAAACTCGTTTACCAAGGAAGATGTTGATCAAAATTGAATCATGGACTTAACAAACGAACTCTATAAATAATCAATGTATTACTGCTGAAAGAGGTGACGCACAAGTGCTAAAGTGAATCAAGTTCTGAAGCAAAAGTTCCAGAGATTTTGCAAGAAAAATTGTTGTGCGATACAAAGGCTACAGTTCAACTAGAAGAAACAGTTCCATTGTTTATATATTGAGTCTAGTTGATTGTAGTAGGAGTTTAAATACTGTTTCTTATCAGCTTTCATAGAAGCAATTGTAATAGGTACAAACTGATCAAGTTAGAATTAGCTTAAAATTTGTAGAAATTAGCTAGAGTCTAGTTGATACAAAGAGGATTAGAGTTAGTCCTAGGATTACAAAAGATTTTATTTTGTAAGTCCATTTTGGCTCAAAGTTTAGTGAAGAGTTTGAGAAAATCCTACTGAGGAGTAGGTCGTGGGTTTTTCACCTTTTGAGCCAGGTGTTTTCCACGTAAAAATCTCTGTGTCTTTACTATTACTGCTTAATTATTCCGCAAACAGTAGTAAGTAGTAGACTAAGAAGAACCAGGTTCTTCTTATTAGACAACATTGGGTACTACACAATTAACTTGTAATATTGTGTAGTATTGAAGTCTAAAATAATAAAAGGTCCGTAGGAAAATATGGGACTTGGGCGTATGCCCGGAATCGGATTCCGAGGTCCCAAGACCGAGAAATGAATTTTTAAAGAAAATTGTTTTCTAAAAAATATAAAGGTTTTAGAAAATGAAATTTGATGGGAAACCTGTGTGATCGGGCCCGTATTGTGGTACCGGAGCCTGGAACAGGTTCAATATATTTATTAAGAGTTATCTGTGGAATTTGGTAAGAAATGGACTAAGTTTGACGTGATTCGGACTAAAAATGGAAAGTATGAGAGTTTAAGATGTTTTGAAATATTACAATGATTTCGAGGCATAATTCGGTTTTTATGATGATATTTTGGTGTTTTGATTACTCGAATAAGTCCGTAGGATATTTTTGAGGTTGTGTGTATTATTGGTGTTGAGCCCCGAGGTCTCGGGAGAGTTTCAGGTAGGTTTTGGGGTGCTTTTAGACTTAGAACAGCTGTTGCAGGTCTGAGGGGTCAAGCCTCTGAACCCACAGAGGAGATGGTTAAAGTTGTTGAAGGATTATGACATTACCATCTTATACCATCCGGGGAAGGCCAATGTGGTGGTCGATGCCTTGAGCCGGAAGTCAGCCAGTATGGGTAGTCTTGCTTATCTATCAGTCGGAGAGCGACCGTTTGCTTTGGATATTCAAGCTTTGGCCAACCGGTTCATGAGATTGGAGGTTTTCGAGTCTGGCAGTGTTCTGGCACATACTGTGGCCCGTTCTTCATTGTATGGTCGTATTCGGGCCAGGCAGTATGATGATCATCATTTGTGTGTTCTTAGAGATACAGTCCGACACGGGGGTGCCAAGCAGGTCACACTTGATGACGAGGGAGTTTTGAGGATGCAGGGTCGTATTTGTGTGCCTGATGTTGATGGTATTCGTGAGTTGATATTGCAGGAGTCCCATAGTTCCCGGTATTACATTTATCCGGGCGTCGCAAAGATGTACCAGGACTTGCGGCAGCATTATTGGTGGCGGAGGATGAAGAAGGATATTGTAGCATATGTAGCTCGGTGCTTGAACTGTCAGCAGGTTAAGTACGAGCACCAGAGACTCGTTGGTTTGATGCAGTAGATTGAGCTTCCCGAGTGGAAATGGGAGCGTATTACCATGGATTTCGTAGTTGGGCTCCCACAGACTCAGAGGATGTTTGATGCGGTGTGGGTCATTGTGGTTAGGCTGATCAAGTCAGCACACTTCATTCCGGTATCAGTTTCGTATTCTTCAGAGAAGTTGGCCAAGATCTATATGAGGGAGATTGTTTGATTGCATGGTGTGACTGTGTCCATAATATCTGACCGAGGTACTCAGTTTATCTCTCATTTTTGGAGAGTATTTCAGCGTGAGTTGGGCACACGGGTTGAGTTGAGCACAGCATTTCATCCTCAGACGAACGGACAGTCCGAGCGTACTATTCAGATCTTGGAGGATATGTTACGAGCGTGTGTCATTGATTTTGGAGGTTCATGGGACCAGGTTTTGCCTTTAGCTGAGTTTGCCTACAACAACAGCTATCAATCGAGCATTCAGATGGCTCTGTATGAAGCATTGTATGGTAGGCGGTGTCCGTCGCCAGCGGGTGGTTTGAGCCGAGAGAGGCTAGATTGTTGGGTTCTGAGTTAGTCCAGGATGCCTTGGACAAGGTGAAGGTCATTCAGGATAGACTTCGTACAACTCAGTCCAGGCAAAAGAGTTATGCAGACCGCAGAGTTCGTGATTTGGCGTTTATGATAGGAGATCGGGTATTTCTTCGGGTGTCTCCCGTGAAGGGCGTGATGAGGTTCGGAAAGAAGGGCAAGTTGAGCCCTGGGTACATTGGTCCATTTGATATTCTGGATAAGGTTGGAGAGGTGGCCTACAGACTTGCTTTACCACCGAGTTTATCAGCCGTGCACCCGGTGTTTCATGTATCTATGCTTCGGAGGTATATTGCAGATCCATCTCATGTACTTGACTTCAGCGATGTCCAGATGGACAAGGATTTGACTTATGAGGAGGAGACGATAGCCATATTAGCTCGGCAGGTTCGCCAGTTGGGATCGAAGAGTTATCCTTCGATTCGTGTTCAGTGAAGAGGTCAGCATGTTGAGCCAACTACCTGGGAGTCCGAGTCTGATATGCGGAGCCGATATCCCCTCCTTTTCCCCGATTCAGGTACCTTTCTATGTCGTTCAAGGGCGAACGTTTGTTTTAGAGGTGGAGATTGTGATGACCCAAAAGGTCATCCCGTGTGATTTCAGCTAAATCTGTGTCCCGAGGCCATGGAAGACTCCTTTTATCTCACCTCGATGAGCATGCGCAGCCCGGGCGCGTAGCCGGGAAGCCTTTATGAGGAATTGATAAAATGATGAATTTATGGTAATTATTTGAATAAAGTTGACTTTGGTCAACATTTTTGGTAAACGGACCCGGGCCCGTGATTTGACGGTCCCAGAAGGTCCGTAGGAAAATATGAACTTGGGCGTATGTCTGGAACCGGATTCCGAGGTCCCAAGACCGAGAAATGAATTTTAAAAGAAAATTATTTTCTGAAAAATATAAAGGCTTTTGAAAATAAAATTTGAAGGGAAACCTGTGTGATCGGACCCGTATTGTGGTACCAGAGCCCGGAACAGGTTCAATATGTTTATTATGAGTTATCTGTGGAATTTGGTAAGAAACGGACTAAGTTTGACGTGATTCGGACTAAAAATGGAAAGTATGAGAGTTTAAGATGTTTTGAAACATTACAATGATTTCGAGGCATAATTCGCTGTTTATGATGATATTTTGGTGTTTTGATTACTCGAATAAGTCCTTAGAATGTTTTTGAGGTTGTGTATATAATTGGTGTTGAGCCCCGAGGGCTCGGGAGAGTTTCGGGTAGGTTCCGGGGTGCTTTTAGACTTAGAACAGTTGTTGCATGTCTGAGGGGTCAAGCCTCTGAACCCACAGCGAGGTCCGCGGTCGCCCTAGCGAAGTCCGCGGTGAGACCTTCGCGGTCGCGGTCTCTCTAGCGCGGTCCGCGGTGGGGGAGTTTCAGCGAGGTTCCGCAATGAGGCCGCGGTCCGCGGTGGAGGCCTAGGAGGGGTATATATAAACGAAATTTTCAGTTATTTTCCAGTTTTCAAAACCTTAAAAACATAAGAGGCGATTTTCTAAACACTCTTCCTTTTCCAAAACATTTGTTAGTGATTTCTAACTCATTTTCTTTACTCCTTAACTTCTTTTCACAAGATTTCATCCTAGAATCTTGGGTGTTCATGGTGGAATTGGGAATTTTGGTGAAAACCTAAGAATATTGAAATTTGGGGATTTAGACCTTAATTTAGGGTCGGATTCCAAAACCAATTATATATTCAGGCTCGGGAGTGAATGGGTAATCGGGTTTTGGTCCGAATTTTTGGTTTGGGCCAAGCGGGCCCAGGGTCGATTTTTGACCTTTTGGGGAAAACTTTAGAAAACTCATTTCCATGCATTAGAATTTATTCATTTAGCATTTATTGATATAATTAAGTAACTTGTGGCTAGATACAGACGAGTTGGTGGTGGAATCAAGAGGTAAAGCGATAGTTGAGGCTTTAATTGTGTTCGTGGCATCGAGGTAAGTGTTTGGCCTAACCTTAACTTGAGAGATTAGGTATTGAGTCTTAATTGCTATGTGATAATTCCATGTCCAACGTATAGGTGAGGTGACGAGTACCTATATGTTGTGGTCAAGCATGCCCGTGAGTCGAACTTGATGATTTATATAGTCGTCATTGATATTCCCTGTGTTACGAAGTAATTGTCATTCTGGAAGTATTGCATTGAGAGTAATTCATGGTGTAGAATATTGTTGATTATTCGTTCGGTTGAGGATTATTTGTTCAATTGTGCTTCTGAGTGAGATTGGTTATAGTTGTGTACCTTGCCGGAACGGTAGAATTCTTGTTAAACATCTCCGTGCATTTAAGGTTTCTTATTGTTGAATTTTCTTGTCTATTGTTGCTTTCATATATGTTATGCATGAGGGGACATTCTGTGCCGAGTGATTGTGAGGTTATGCACGAGGGAACATTCCGTGCCGAGTGATTATTTATTTATGCAAGAGGGTACATTCCGTGCCGAGTGATTATTTATTTATGCACGAGGGGACATTCTGTGCCGAGTGTTTTGTGAGGCTATGCACAAGGGGACATTCCGTGCCGAGTGATTATTTATTTATGCACGAGGGGACATTCTGTGCCGAGTGATTATCTATTTATGCACGAGGGGACATTCTGTGCCAAGTGTTTGGTGAGGTTATAGCACGAGGGGACATGTCGTGCCGTTTCTGTTTATTTATTTGTTCAGGGCTGTTAATTCTTGGTGTTATTTATACATTTCAATTGCTGCCTTGTTCTATTACTTCAGAGGATTGTTGCCCCTTTGTCAATGTTTTCTCCCCCCGTTGTTGTATTTACTCGTTTACTTCCTGTTATTATCTCCTGTTATACTATTGAATTGCACAGGTGTTATCTGTTGTCGTGTCCTAGCTTCGTCACTACTTCGCCGAGGTTAGGCTCCGCACTTACTCAGTACATGGGGTCGGTTGTACTGATGTTGCACCTTCACTTCTCTATGTTGTGAAGATTATAGCGCAGGACCCAGTGGACAATGATCTAGGGAGTAGCCTTCAGTCCACGACGACACTGAGGTAGTCCTGCAGGCGTCCGCAGGCCTTGGCGTCACCTCCTATTCCATTCATTTTTCTGTCTTTTTCTTGTACTTCCAAGACAGTTGTATACATTTATTTCAGACTCTTGTTTGTAGAAATCTTAGAATGTCCATGTAATTGTGACACCGGTTCTGAGGGGTTTATGTACGGAAATTTCGTAACATTTATTATATTAAGTTGATGGATTCTTAGATTCCGCATTCTTATTCATTTATTCGTATTTATTGTTGTTCTTTTAAACGTAGTAAATAAATAAAATAGTAAAATTTAACCAAAAACATTGGCTTGTCTAGCGGGTTCAACGTTAAACGCCATCACAGCCTGAAGGTGGGATTTCGGGTCATGACAACAACAATGGCGATGATTCTAGAGACGACACACTCTTCCCTCGTGAGGATGGTGATGAGGAGAAAGAGAATGAAGGACCTGATTTGACGAGGGAGTATGCTCCACCCCCTGTTAGACCAAGAGTGTACGAGTCCCAAGTGTCGTTTCTTTCAAGGAAGATTCCCTACCTTGATCATTTGCCAAGTATGCCAGATGTGGATGCTCTCATAAGGGATTTTGATGAAATTCGGACAGCAATGTAGGATGATTTTAGACCAACGGTTCTAGCAAAGGGCATGATTTTTCCTGATAAAGCACGCCAAAGCAGGGCGGCAAAAATGTACAACGTAAAAGAGTGTCGGGAGATGACGGTATGGGAGTCAACTCCGGAGGTATACAAGGTTGTTTGTCGCAGATGGTTTACGGGTTGTCATTGGATGCTCCGTGCGAGCAAGAAGAACACAGGGTGTCAATTTGAGGCCCAGTAGCACCAAGCTATTCTGAATTTTTGTGTGTGTCAATTTTATTATTTTACATGTTAGTTTCATAATTTTGTATATTTGTTTTGTTTAAATAATTAATTTTTATAGTTATCAATATTAAATTGGACAGAGTAATAACATATGGGTTTCAGGCTCAATATTTGAGGCCCAGTAGCATCAAGTTATCCTAAATTCTTATATGTGTCAATTTATTGTTTTACATGTTAGTTTCACAATTTTGTAAGTTTGTTTTGTAAATTAAATAATTAATTTTTATAAATTGGACAAAGTTTGTGTTTGATCTATCAGTATAAGAGATACTTAAACAACAAGGATACTACACTAAAAGACTCTACATTTTACTATGCTAAAAGGGCACTATATTACTAGTCTTGCAAATAAATAATCTAAACCAGATAAAAACAATAAATACATTTCAATCACAAAACATTCACGAAAATACATATAAAACAGTAAAAGAAATTTAATAAAAAATAATAATGAATTTTCATTTTAACATATTTTTTTAGAACACTAATATCTTAGTCCGGATAAAAATAACATACTAGTTTAATCGCATAAAACCACAAAACAACATGGAAACACATTCAAAACAAGTAATATGCATTATTTATACGAGTTTCGACATAAACTAAATCGGAATACTTCGATTTATGTTTTTTGGAAAGTTGATGAATTGAAAATTTAAGTCCGAAACAAGCAAACCACAACAATAGAAGGCTTGGCTAGGATGTGGGACCTACAATCTTGTCTTTTTGTGTGACGGGTGGGGTCCACTCGAATTTTTTTTGGAGAATTCATTTGGGGGGGGGGGGG
>ML289871.1:7338-29494 GCA_005239495.1 Nicotiana undulata | reverse complement strand
AGAAAGAAACTTTAATCTCCCCCCCCCCCCCCACCCCACCCACAACACCCTCCAAAAACTATAGTCACCTTAATTAGCGCGGTCACATTCAATGTGTTAAGTTCTGCGCGAAGAATCTTAAAGGATTTGCTAACTAAAGCAAAAAAGCTAAGTGACTATACTCCATATTACTGAGAGTCTGAAATGGGCTTGCGAACCACGAAGAAGTACATTGGTGTGAAAATCCCTTTCCTGAAACAACAGGTTAAACATGTTAATCATAAAGTTCATATGATCAATATTACTGTATATGAAACTAGTTGTCGACTACATAATATTTACGAGGGAGAGTCATAATCTTACTTGGCACCACCGACAAGACCTTCTGCAGCTTTCTCTAAGAAAGCTTGAACCCTTTGACTACCTTTAGGAGCAAGTCCCACGTATTCAAGTGCTGAAACCTAATAAATCATGTGAAACCGTTCAGGGGTCGTTTAGTTACGTGTATTCTTATCCACATTGTACCCGTGTAAAATAATAGTACATAAATTCTCATATAAGTTGTACCAAATTTGGTAATACATTGTTTGGAGAGTCAATACCAGAACCAAATATAACGTTAGATATATGAAGATCATATTAGTTATGCAGGGTTTTTGTACCGAAAACCAAAAACTGTATAAGTGATGCGGAACTTTATACGGAGAAAATTATCTTACACATCAAAGGAAACAACCCTTTAGTTCATTCTAACTCTGACATTGAACTATTGGGATGTCAAAATTATCCCGTCTTCACGCAGGTCTACAGATGAACTATCAGAAACAATAAAGAGACAGTATTGTAAGAAACATTACCAGATTTCTGGTGAAAAGTCTGCCAACTGCTGTTAGGCGGAAGCTACTGAGCGAGAAGTGACTCGTATCCAAAGGCAAGTACCACGGAACAGGTGAGTCGTCAGCAAGATCCTTGTCCCATACAACCTTCATATACAAGTAGAGTTTAAATGCAAATTCCAAGGGGAAGTCAACTACGATGGCTTTAGAAGAAAAGGACTTGGCACTTACTTCAAAACCAGCTTGTTTGGCTGCTTCGAGGCACTGTGTTGTCAATCTAACCTCAGGGAGGCCATTTCCGAGCTCAATTTCGGCCTTTGGACAATGAAAGAATCAAGATAAGTAAAACTATCCAATAGATTGATAAACTACTTCAATGCTTCAAGATGTACCTTGATCCTCTTGTGCTCTTCGTTATTGGGGTTGTAAGAATCGGTCATGCACCACTCATACACAGCGAAACATTGACCAGGCTTCAGCACCCTGTAAATCTCTTTATAGCATCCAACCTTAAAAGATTAAATGTATTAATAACCAACAAACAGTCAATACACAAATCAAAATTGAACACAGTAAAAATATACACACTGGATCCGGTGCATGGCAGGTAGCTTCTATTGCGTACACTGCATCAAAGCTATTGTCAGGGAATGGCATTTTCATGAAATCACCCTGCATTGACACCACACGACAATCAAATCAAGCACTGAACAGGCAGTTCAAAGAAGTTTAGCTTGATCTGCAAATTTACTACCTTTACAAAGTTGCAAGTCTGATCCAATCCTACTTTGCGGTTCAACACCTGCAGAGTAAAGGGTATTAGACAACTATACTCTAAAATTAAATAAATTCTTTCAACCATTTGAAATGGGAAAGCGAAATAATCAGCCTTTTCTTTTTTATCTTTTGGCTGGAAAACTAGATGACATGTGATCTCAGAATCCAGATTAATCTCAGAAACCGGATTTCAGATAAAAGTAAACAGGTCTGATGCTTCCAATTCTATCCTTCTAATTTGTTAATATATATGGCCAGAATAAGTAACAGGTAATCTTTGCCAAAATACATGACATCTTGCAAGAGCTGGTTTTACAAACAGAACTAGGGAGCAAAGCAAATACCTGTCCCCTAGATATCTGATATTCATTGTTGTTGAGGCCCGTAACTGAGGTAGAGCTGCATGATTATAACAAAAATGGTGAGACTCTACAAAAATTGTTAGGTAAGAAGAGCAGATTACCATAAGGAATTTCACAGATCGAGGCATATACAATTTACCACTATTAAGTAAAAAAGAGCAGGTGATGAATTTGCAGGCCTCATTAACTGCTTTCATTGTGTCAATAAAAAATGTGAAACACAGGGTTGTGACATCTAACAAGCTCCTAAATGGTCAAGCATTCATTTCGTCGCATCTTAACTTTCAGATGTTTAGTACCATTCTATGTCATGACTTAGCTCAAGATGTGAGATTGAATACAGCAGAGTCTAAGTCGATCTCAAGAGTTGTGAGATAAGTGGCATTTGCTGAGCAGATTATTCACCAATAGCGCTAAAGTTCATCCTATAATAGCCATGGGATAAAGAGGGACCACATTTACACTTTCAGTTCTAGAGGAAGCATGTACACAAAGCATGCTAATTAATGCATTGCCAACATGAGATATCTATTATATCTGGTGGTGTGGCAAACTTTGCATTATATATCATGATGCAATTAGCAATATGGAATTTCATCAAGTTAAATTCTGAATTTGACTACCAAGATCATGGCAGGTAAAAGGGGGATAAATTGAAATACAGGGCCCACATGATAGTGAGGAGCTCAACAATTCAAAGTATCTTCATTCACCTGAATCGAGCAATTTCTCGTAACGGCCCACCAATTCCACATCCTACGTCCAAGACCTGCAGTCATATTCCCGGTTTTAACAGATATTTTGAAGTAGTAATCCTGCAAGTACTTCATTGCGTCTTCTTTTCATTAACGATAACATATGCAAGCCAAACCTTTTGTCCTGGTTTCAATTCCAGTTGCAAGGCGAGAAAGTGCTCATGCCTCTTAATGCTCTCCTGGAGTGATTCTCCTTTCCACCTGCAGGCAAAAGTGTGAATGAAATTGTAAGTAGTAATAACTAAGTGGCTGAAACCTAACATTCATTCCCCCATGCATGAATGGACCATAATTAACAAACCTGGGTGCAAAATGGAATGACTCTCCCCAGCCATATTCGTAGAAGCTAGTGCAAAGATCATAGTATTTGTTAACCTGAATGAAAGATTGTGTTACTAACTTTGCAGCTTCCAGAGTACTTGCGTTTCAACGAAAATGTACATAAATATTTCATGTTAAACAAGAAAGTGAATTGATGTGAGACAAAGCTCCAATAGCTGAATCAAAATCTATTAACCAGCTAAGCCTCAATCTCAATCTAGTTGGGGTAGACCGCATGAATCCTCTATAACCCGTCCACTCTATTTGGATCCATTTCATTCCAATACTGGCATGTAAAGAGATTCTCTAAATCGTGGCACTGAATTGAAAAAGGTTCAAGCCAAACATCAGACTCATATAAGAGTAAATAATTAAATACAACAACCATGAGAATGCACGGGAGAATATATAATATTGATTTTTTTATAAGAGTTTTACAAAAAGCAGATGCATAACTATACACTATACATATTCTACACCTATTCCATGTGGGACTAGGTTAATTTACATAACTATCTAACACTCTCCCTCAAATATAACTAAACGAGGACCAGTGAGTGACTTGGTGAAAATATATGCAAGTTGATCATTCGACTTCACAAACTTTGTAGCAATATCCCGTTTCTCTGACAAAGTGAGAGTTGAGATCCTGGAACACCGAATTTGATGCAATATGAAGGCAACTTGATTATCACACACAAGTTCCATCTTGCTGATCTCACCAAATTTTAACTCCTTTAAGCAAATGTTTGAACCAAACTAGCTCACATGTTGCCAGCCATTACTCAATATTTTGCTTCTGCACTAGACCGAGCAACTACATTTTGTTTCTTGCTCTTTCAAGACAGAAAATTACATCCTACTAAAATACAGTATCCAGACATAGAACGTCTATCAGAAGGTAATTCTGCCCCGTCAGCATCAGACTATCCAACAATTTGCTCATGGCCTCGATCTTCAAACAATAATCTCTTGGCTGGAGCTAAATTTATATATCGAAGAATGCGGACAACTGCATCCCAATGACTATCACAGTTAAAATCCATAAAATGACTCAGCACACTCGCAGGAAAGGAAATGTCAAGTCTAGTCATTGTAAGATAATTTAATTTACCAACCAGCCGCTTATATCTTGCAGGATTACTAAGCGACTCCCCATGTTATGTCAGAAGTTTAGAATTCGGATCCATAGGAGCCTGCCATTCCTGTCTCCTCAAGAATGTCTAAGGTATACTTCCGTTGTAAGATCACAATACCTGAGCTAGACTGAGCGACCTCAAAACCCAAAAAATGCTTTAATTTGCCCAGATCCTTTGTCTACAAATGCTGGAAGAGATGTTGCTTCAACTTAGTAATACCATCTTGATCGTTGCCGGTAATTACAACATCATCAACATAAACCACCATATAAATACAAAGATTTAAAGCAGAATGCTATGAAACACAGAGTGACCAGTTTCACTACGAGTCATGCCGAACTCTTGAATAGTTGTGCTGAACTAACCAAACCAAGCTAGAGGAGACTACTTTAGACCATAGAGGGACCAATGCAACCGACATACAAGGCCACTAGACTCTCCCTCAGTAACAAAACCAGGTGCTAGCTCCATATAAACCACATCCTCAAGATCACCCTAAAGAAAAGCATTCTTAATGTCCAACAGATAAAGAGACCAATGACGAACATCAACCACAAATTGAAAAAGTCGGACTAATGCTATTTTAGCCACAGAAGAGAAAGTATCACTTTATCAAACCCAAATATCTAAGTATACCCTTTGGCAACAAGACGAGCCTTAAGCCGATCAACCTGTCCATCTGGACCAACTTTGACTCCATATACCCAACAACAACCAACTGTAGATTTACCCGAAGGAAGAGGAACAAGCTCCCAAGTACCACTCTTAAGTAAAGATGAAATCTCGTCAATCATAGCATGATGCCATCCTGGATGAGACAATGGTTCACCTGTAGACTTAGGAATGGAGACAGAGGACAAAGATGATACATACGTATAATGATGGGATGACAGACGGTGGAAACTTAAACCGACATAATGGGGATTAGGATTAAGTGTGGATCGTATACCTTTCCAAAGTGCAATCGGTTGACTAGAAGGAGACATGTCCGCAGTAAGAGTAGGGTCAGGTGCAGGACGTGAATCGGTTGGGCCATAGCATGACGCCATCCTGGATGAGACAATGGTTCACCTGTAGACTTAGGAATGGAGACAGAGGACAAAGATGATACAAACGTATAATGATGGGATGACAGACGATGGAAACTTAAACCGACATAATGGGGATTAGGATTAAGTGTGGATCGTATACCTTTCCAAAGTGCAATCGGTTGACTAGAAGGAGACATGTCCGCAGTAAGAGTAGGGTCAGGTGCAGGACATGAATCAGTTGGGTCTGATGCGTCTGATGCTGGGCGTGGACGGCGATGACAAGTTAGAAATGGTGGAGCTGTAGAAGGTTGAACTGAACTAGAGTTGTGTAGGTGCAGCTGGAGTTGTAGAGGAAGATGAATGGCAGATAGTGACTGAATCTCCAAAAGATGGAACTGGTAGCACCTCAAAAATATCTAAGTGATTACTTGGACTTGTGAAGTATGATTGGGTTTCAAAAAAGGTAACATCAGCACACATAAAGTTCCGCTGGAGGTCAGGTGAATAGCATCAATATCCCTTTTGCGTTCTCGAGTAACCCACATATACGCACTTAAGAGCACAAGGAGCTAACTTATCTTTTCCTGGAGTAAGGTTATGGACAAACACGTGCTCCCAAAGACACGGGGTAGAAGAGTACAGATGTGAGTAAGAAACAAGACAAGAATGGAATTTGATTATGGATAGATAAGGATGACATACTATTAATAAGATAACAAGATGTAAGAACAACATCCCCAAAAACGTAACGGAACATGAGATTGTATGAGTAAGGTACGAGTAGTTTCAATAAGATGTCGATTCTTTCTTTCAGTTACCCCATTTTGTTGAGATGTGTATGGACAAGATGTTTGTTGAATAATCCCATAATAGTTCACAAACTGCTGAAACGGGGAAGACAAATACTCTAGGGTATTATCACTAGGAAATGTGCAAATAGAAACCCCAAATTGATTTTCAATTTGGGCGTGAAAGGTCTGAAAATAGAAAATAACACAGACCGATTTTTCATCAAAAATATCCAAGTGCACCTGGAATCAACATCAATGAAACTGACGAAGTAGCGGAATCTCAAGGTAGAACCGACCCGACTAGAACCCGAAATATCTGAATGGACTAAAGTGAAAGGTGACTCTGCTCGATTATCAGGACGCCAAGGGAAATGAGAGCAAGTATGCTTACCGAGCCGACATGACTCACACTTTAGGGTAGAATATTGAGATAAACGAGGTACCATTTTCTATAGTTTTGACAAACTGGGGTGTCTCAGTCAATTATGTAATAATCTAGTGAATTAGTAACAGGACGAGTTGTTGAAGGAAGATAAGATGTGAGTCCATGCGATTTTGCAAGGATAAGGTAATAAAGTCCATTTGATTCACCCCGGTACCAATGATACGCCATGTATTGTGTTCCTGTATAAAGACAAGGTCATCAAGAAATAAAATAGATCATTTAAGTGATTTGGCTAAGCGGCTAACGGCTATGAGATTAAAAGGACGATCGGGAACACAAAGAACTGAATCTAAAGGTAAAGGAAGGAAGTGGACTTGCTTGACCAATTCTAGTTGTCATGGTTTGAGACCCGTTGGCCATTGTGACTGCTAAGAGAATGAAAACATACAATAGTACTGAAAAGAGATTTGTTGCCAAAAACGTGATCAGATGCACCTGAATCAATGACTCGGAGGATGAAGATTGATTACCTGTTTGAACAACAGAAGTTATATCTAAAGATGTATGTTTACATGCTTTGTACTGAAGGAACTCAATATAATTCGATAGAGAAACCATCCAACTATTCAGTATTCATAGTATTGGATCCCATTTTACTATAAGCAATTTTCAAATTCTTGACTAAAAGTTCTCTGGTAAACCTTGGAATGCCAAATCAAAACACTAGGATTTTTTTTGGAAAACATCATTCACTCCGGAATCACTGTTAACCACCGAAAAACATTATTCACTGCCTGAAAAATGCAAAAAACTGTATGGGTCGAGTCTGGAAAAAAAGGCGACCACCGCAGAAGAGAACCCAAACTTGGAATATGCCGGAAAATATGCTCATGCACCGGCGCGTGAACAGAACTCGCCGAAAATTCTGGAGACCTTCCCAACGCGTGTGGGCGCGTGGAGCAAGACTGCCGGAAGAGGTGACTGGGGCGTGGTAGCCGGACTATGGTGGATCTCGTGGCGGTGTTGGTTTTGGCACAACACCGCTAGATATGAAGGTTGACGCAGACAATCACTTAGGTCATCGGAAAATTGCACGGTGACTGAGTTCTTTCTTCTCGGATGTCACTGGAGTGACGCACATTGATCTTTTCTCACAGATGCTCAGATACCATGTGAGAATGCACGGGAGAAAAATATAACATTGATAATTTTATAAGTGTTTTACAATAATCCTATTTATAACTATAGGCAATACATATTCTACTCCTATTCCATGTAGGAGTAGGGTAATTTACATTACTATCTAACAACAACTAAGTCCTAATTCTAACCGGTAGGGATTAATGGTGTCGCCTGTGTGAATTATTTGCCTCGTGTTATGTTCTTCGCAACTCTATTCATACATATTTTGACAAGAACAACTTTTGAGTTATTAAACTTGTAAAGTAACTTTGCTGGTCTACTGGAAGGACAAGATTGTGTGAATTTGCATAACACAAAGCTACGCAAATTCTAGGTGTTTGCTAAAAGAATGCAAGTATTTTGAAACAGCTTCTCTCCTACTTATTTTAGGGTTACACTTATCCCATTGTACCACCTTCAATCATCATAGTATTAAACCTACGGTGCGGTGCATTGAGAGCCTATGTAAGACATGACCAAACCATCTAACAATTAGGGAAACAATTGAGACTAATGAAATGATGAGCTGCTATAAACCTAACCCAACTTCAATTCAGTTCAAATTTCTAAACTTTGCTTTTTCCTCAAATAACTGAACTGGCTTGTGCAACGTAGCACTTCTAGGCTCCAAAACGCAGCAAATGTGATAATACAGAAAAGCTAAAATATGATTAAGAGGTCTCGCTGGGACACATATTGGTTTCCTAACTTTTGGCTCCAACCAAAAACAATCTGCCTCCAAGATCACCATAGCTTTAGTAATTTTTCAGAGATCTCAATAATTCAGCTTTTGGAGCTAAAGTAAAACAAGAAAGAATTCATCTTCATTGATAAAAGAAAAGTGTGTCCTCTTAGTTCATTTTATTCAGCAAAATCACACCAAAAGAGTTAGGAGCAAGATGTAAAACTCACTTTTTCTTTCTTAAGACCCAATAACACCTCCTCTCTCAAGGTTTGTGCACAAAATCACTCATCAGTTGTTGAAACAGTTTTGGATATTGTCTTGCTAACTAGATATAAAGTTTGACTGTGTGAGGGCTCTTTCTACCATGTCACGTATAGGCTCAAATAGGAATATCAATATGCAATTATACAGCAATAGCAAAGCTTTACATGATCAATCAATGTCAAATGGATGACATGAGGATTACCAGAGAATACGAGATTGCCAAATCCAACGATTGTGAACACTGATTACTAAAAAACATTATAATTATAATAATAAATAGTAGAAATGTTTCTCACCATGTCAGTGTAGTTATTCTTTCTCTCTTCTTCTTCACCTCCATAATAACCATGGTACTTCTCATACCTAGTTCATTTGACGAAATTTTAAATCGACAATAACATTTAGAAAAATTGATAAGATTAACAATCATACAAAACAAAAAGAAACAAAAACAAAAAGGAAGGAGGAAAGTAAACTGCAATTTGGAAATCGGTTGCGAGCAGGTGTTTGGTATCCATTTCTGATCAAAATGTCTTTGACTTCAAGAATTTCTCTTTGTTGTAGTAGACACAATTTTATTACTACTAGAAAACCGATATGGCAGTTTGGAGAGAATTTTCTGGACCTCAAAGAAAAAATTGTGTTGTCAGAGAAATATCATTAAATTATCTAAGCTACAACAGGTTCATTAAATAACTCAGGTACTAAGGTACATGATGTTGGCACAATTAATAACACCCAGACAAAAAAAGTTACATCAGTAGGTCAACATAATCTTAGAGAAAATGACAGATCATCATCACTACTCCACCAAACATGCTATGCATTACACAAAAAGAATAGGATCTACAGTATAATCACAATAGAAATCTTTGTGATACAGCCCTAATAATTACAATCATAATTCTTAAGTGTAACAGATCAATCTGCAAAAGATATGAGTAAAAGATAGAGAAAGCAATGATAAAAAATAATGCCAACAGATATTGGATACAAATCTCACATTTTTGTAATTTGATTTACACCCAAAAAACATAATGAGAGAGAGAGAGAAGGGGAATACTTGTCAACAGCAGAGAGAACTTCCTCCTTGTTAATTTTGCCACCAACACCAGATGCGAGATCAAAAGCCCCTTGTTTTGACATCTCTTTCCCAAATCACAAGATCTAAAACCAAAGACAAAAACCCACAAGCATGATGAATAAAAAACCCCAAAAAAATTAATTTTTATAATGCAGAAGAAGCTTACATACATACACAGAATAGAAGAATAGGTAGAGAAAGGATCTCTGTATTCTTGGAGAGAACCTTTCACCTTTCAAAGAGAGAAATGGGAAAGAATATATTAAAACAGAGACAGATCGTAGAAAGCAGATTATATGTATAGATATATATAATAGATAGATACACGCAAAATACAAACACTGCCAGCCGAGAAAAACTTAAGAGACAGCAAAAAGAACATAACAGAGCGAAAAAGTGGGGTGGTGGCCACGTCATCACGTGTTTTTCCAATAAATATTACTGCTCCGATCATTTTGTGATTATTTTTCTCTTTCACCTGTATTAGCAAATTTATTTTTTAACATTCATTAATAATAAAATGACTATATGAGAAAGAGGGGCACAAATATTCTGTGAAGAGGTGCGAGAGGATGATTAGGCAAGATATGGTATATTTTTAACTGATCGAGGTCGAGGATTAGGGTAGTAGAGTAGGTAATCTTTTCGCTTTCTGTTGGTAGCATGTTACTTTCTCGAGCCGAGGGTCTATTGGAAACAGTATTTCTAGTCTCTATTGTACTGGATATATTATTGTTGTAATACTGGTAAGGTCTCTATGGGTAAGGTCTGCCAACACAATAACCTCTCTAGACCCCACTATGCGGTCTATTGTCGTCATTGTTGTTGTAATTAATAATAAAATTAAATCATATTAATCTTAATTTGCTCATTGAAAATGTAACAAATTACTCATAGGTAAAAAAAATCAATTCCTTCTTGATATTTGAAAATTTTAAATATCGTGAACCATAAAAAAGTCAAAAAAAAAATTACTTAAAGTAGACAAGAAGGAATAGTAATTTATTCTAATATAAAATCAAGATTTGGGCGATATTTAATCACTCCTAGGAAAAAGAAAAGAGAAAAACAAACTCCCCTAGGGAAGGTTGAACTCTATTGGGATCAGACTTATTATTATGGCCGGTCTTGACCAATCCAAAAGCGGCAATGTGGATTGTGGAGTTTCTACCTTCATTTTTATTTTCTCAATTTCAAAATTTTGTCCATACCAAAATTTGAGGAGAAAAAGTCAAAATATACCCCTTTGACACAGTCATTAAAAAGTAGTAGTAACTCTAAGGAATTTTTTACTAAACTATCCTCACTTTACTTGAACGAGTAATTTTTTACTTGACAAATAAGCTGGAAAATTGATTCAAAATATAACCGTGGACTAAGTACTTTGCTAAATAAGTTTTATCCTAATGGATAGGGTTAAATTATTGTTAGAGATGCGTGGATTCAGCAATTCGCTACTGAAGTCTTATCCTAATATACTGGGTAAACTTTTTTCTTGTTATAAGGGGGAGAGAATACAATATTCATATACAACAACACTATAAAAGCCAAGTATTTCCGAAATCAAATTCATTTTGCTATAACATTCAAAAATATTCGGAACAAACGAGGTTGTTATAAATAGGTTTGACTGTATTTCAAACTTGTTCTTCCGCCGACGTGTCGCTCTCCTCTATGAAAAGGTTCTTCCGTTATTAGTCTCATACGATATTTATTTCTTTTTTTAATGAGGCAAAGCATCAACTCCCACGAACAAGGAAAAAGTTTAGATAGCCAATAAATTGAACTATAAAAATTTCTCATATCAGGTAAACTTACTAATAACAAGAAGTTCAAATACATTATCACTATCGTGGCATCTAGCTTACATGTTATTGTTCTCGTTTCCAGTATTACTTTTATAGATGTTTAGTTCCACAAATAGTTTTTCTATTTAAAGCATTTCCAAATCTAGTTTTTCTATATTTTGGTCACCAAAATATATATTACTATAAAGTTTTTGTTTGGTCAATTTTCAGTCAGCAACTACTCGGCAACTTACTTCTTAGTGCTTGACAACAAGTAGAGAGAGACAAGCACATGAGAAGTGGAAGTGGGAGACAAATCTAGTTTTTTATTTTTTATTTTTTTTTATTTTTGCTTCATAAGATATTTATATATACGTGTATTAAGAACAAACAAATCTAGATCTCACCAGATTTGGATTTAGCACACCACTTAAAGAAAATTATAATGATATCTTTGGGGATTCAACTTCCAACAATCTTTACGTACTATAATTGCCAGCTAGAATGACAAAGTAGATTATTTAACCGATTTAATCTGTATACATTTTTAAAATTCGATGACCTTTTCGTTTAGCTTAGAGTCGTGAGACCAAACTTTGGAAAAATAAAACACTCTTTTAAGTTCGTGGGATACTACCAGACAGGAGCGGAACTAGTTGGGTGTTACATTATGTATATAGAGTTTTTTTAAATGTATTTATCTTCAAAATCGGATAACAATATAATAAATTCAAACCACACGAGGAGAATAATTCCAGCCTTAGTGAAGCATTCACTCTCGATCCGGGCTCATAGTGGACCACTTTGATGAACAAGCGAAAAAAGCTTACAATAACAGTGAATATAGTAGTATATTTCTTTGGAATGCGTGTTACAATGTGCCTAATGAATTATCAAACCCCCTTTATATAGCAGGGGGAATCCTACTCTAAGTACAACTCTATAAAAGGTAAAAAATCTTCTGTTTAACTAATTGTCGGTTCTTCATCGATACGTGCCGAGATCCACGCCGTGATATTCGGTCGGTCGCGGATATTACGGCCTTCTGTTAGTCGTGTTCGATTACCCAAAGTCTTTCAGGGTTTGGATCGATCTCGAATCATGACCCCGATATTTTCAAAGGCAAACAACGTGCCCTCGGATTCTGACTCGATGAGACCTTTGCTTCGATTCCGATCCTTCGCAATCATCTTCGAGCTCGTTTTACCCTAATGGAGGTTGGAGTGTATCGTGATCTCGGTTTTTACAGATATACAGATAGTTTCATCGTTTCTCGGAGAGCAAGCTAACGAGAAATGACATGAGCATCCCGATTCCTTCTTCAATACGCAGTGACATAAACGGCAAAAAGCCCGAAACGTCTTGTGAGTAATGTCATAATGGCATTAAATGCATGTCAGCCGCCGGTTGGCTGTCCCAAGAGGCGAAACATCACAGAGCCACTATAAATATCCCCTCTTTTGTTCATTTCTTACTTTACATCAGATCATCTACCCTCATACTCTCAGGATTTCACTACTCTTTTTCACATTCCAGCACTTTTACCTCTGTTATTCGAGATCCCTTTGAAATTTTTACTCATCATACACTCAAGCCAACACATCCGAGCATCCAGCTTCAACCTTTCTCTATCTCCTTCAATCTTTCCCCTATAACACTGGCAAACACCTCAAAATATGTTCCCTAAAAGTTCGCTTCTACCTTCCAAACGATTGCCAGAACCAACGAAACCACTTCTGATGTGGTCGACCTCGAGAGATCTGTTGCTAATGTGGTTACCGATGAACCGACTCCTGAACCTCCCTTGAAGATGTTCATTCCTGGGGGTTGTTCGATCGTTGATGACTTCAAGGTCGAGAAGCCTTCTTCGATACAAAGTCCGCGTGAGGATGCCTCGAGATATATTTGCTCAATCACCAAAGAGGACCTTCCACGGTCCGGAAAGACTGCAGTTATGCCGACAAGGACATTGTGGTCACCGACTCCGAAAAGGCCATTACCACCTATGTCGAAGAATATCTAAGTGTTTACACTTATTACTTTACATTGGGCCCCGTGGATTCGGTCATCTTAGACTTCTGCATGAAGTATAACGTATGCCTCGGCCAAATTCACCCTTCACTGTGGAGGATCGTGATCCTCCTCCGATTTTTTGTGAATAAAATCGATTCATGCGCCTTCACTATCGATCATCTGCTCCGTTTATGCAGTCCCTCAATCTCTCGGGGAGGGTACGCTAGGCCAACAAAGCCCTATTTTCGAGCATCAACGAGGACAAAGATCGAAGCTGGCAGGGTCACATTTAATCCCGGCCGAATTTAGACCATTCCCTGTGAAGTGGAATGCATCACGTAAGTAAAACTTTCCTTCGAATGTTGATTTCGTGTTCATCCCTCTTTTTTCTTACCGGTATTCATGGTGGTGCAGATGCCGCTCGAGTCTCAAATGTTGTCACTCGACTCAAGGAGTGGGTCGAAGGCATTGTCTCACATATGCCCTACTCCAAGCGCTAGTGGCGCAACTTTCGAAACATGGTAAGATTCCTTCCCTGAGTAGGTTGTGTTAGGCTTCCTTCCTTAGCATTACGTTCTTATAATTTTTTTCTTTACTTCTCTTTTGTAGGTTTGCCTAAGACCATCGATCTTAGGCCCCCGATTGGGGACGAGGACTTACCTGTAGACTCTTTTGCTTCGGGACAGCCCGGAGCCACACCAGGGGATAAGAAAAGGCCCCAAGTTCCCCGAACTCAGAGAAAAAGAAAACAAGAATAAGGATGGTTCATAACCCAAAAGAAACCTCCAGCTCCCGAGTGCTTGACTCGCAATCACTCCTCTGGCTCAGAGACGATCCCGAGGGGATAAAATCTTTATTGTCGCGAGCCCTCTGTCCTCGAGGAAAGGGTGGCAGCCAAGGGGGAAACGATGGAAGCTAATCCTCATCAGGTTCGCGAGGCTGATGCTGAAGTGAGGGCCGAGAACTCTCGAGACGCCGGCTTTGCCCCGCCTGGAGTTATAGACATTTTGGGGTCGCCTTCGTTCACAGAATCAATGTTCGATGAAGCCTGAACGATGAAGGAACGATCTAAAGGAGGTCCATGGCGTGGATGATCCTCTCTGAGGGTATTTTGACAATGTAGATTCATTCTCCTTGGAGGATTTCACCGGATTGGGTGACTTAGAGGTGCCAAGGAAAACCCCACCCTCGGAGGTTGGCGAGTGGAGCTTAAGCCCGAAATTGATCAATCGATTCCCCGCTCCGAGCATGGATCCTGGTCGAAATCGGTTGGTTGTTATCACTGTCGCGCCCCTTTTTCTCGCGAATCACGTTTCAACATGTGACAACTCTTTTAAGATAGTATTAAAAGAGGAGAGTCGCCACCTAACGATTTTAAGGTGTGTTAGGGCACCTATTTGCAAATGACTCAGGTTTGACTAGTTTACATCATTAGAGATCGGATAAGGGCTCGAAATTACCTCGAACAGAAGGTGTTAGGAACTCTTCGAGGTCCACAACTGTGGGTCCCCACCAAACTTGAATTATATGAATTAGTCAGCTAAACAAATGCAAAGAAAGCGAGAAGTTCGAGAAATTTTATTATTAAAAGACTTTGAGTAAATACAAACACTTGATAAAACAGAAATGAGATGGGGGTTCTAAGTTTTTTAGCCTAAAGAATCACCCCGTCCAACATAAATAATACTTTGTAACTCCTTCAATATGGGGTGTTACTCGTATTATTCAGCGGGTACAGACTATCATCTCCTGCTACCCGATTATTATCGTTAAGTTATTACCTAAAGCGCACTAGTTCAATTATAAGTTGTGCCTTGTGCATGCACTACTCGTCTCATACCTATGGTCCAGGAGGCATTGGACCTCTATTTCGGGTGGTTCTAGACTTTACTTAGGCTGCTCAGAAAATGTCAAAACTAGGCGACATATAAAACATTTTGGACTTCCCATATAGGCAGTTATAGGATCAAGTTAGCCTCCACAATTACACAACAAATGCACGCAAAAAACAAGTTTTTCATAGTAGGCAACTGAGATTAAAGAACTTAACTCCCTATAGGCATGATTTCTAGGTGACAAACATCAAGGCACGCAAGCAGATTCAAGAACCAATGAGATTTATAGACAGGATTGCATAGGTTATTACACACTGGTTATTGAGAAGGCAAATTCCTCAATTACTAGCCCTATAATTGTTGCTCCTAGGTGAGTAATGTGATAGAGGGAGTGGGAATTCAGATTACTCATACACTTGATAATGGCCTAAGTGAGTGATGAACAGTGTTTATATGGCATCATTACCAGTTATTAAGGCGAGCAGTGGCGTCCTATAGGCAGGATTTTTAATGATTAACAATTGGGGAGTCTGATTTTATTGTTAAGCCTTATAGGCAGATTCTCTAGGTGAAATATGCAATACCATAACAAATGATATGATTAGAGTCCTATAGGCATGATCTCTAGAAATGCGAATTAACAGGAAATTCAACAATATTTCCTACGGACAGGTTCTCTAATCAACATATAGCTACAAAGATGTTGAGACATTTGAGTTCATGCTTTACTAATAAATAAGTAGTGCAAGTGTGTGTGTTTCCCTAATGGCATGCTTTCCACAGTGTATAGTGAATGAACAACATAAGGCAAAGCATCATTCAATCCTATAGACATGTTTTCTACCATTCATACGTTAATATTAGAATCTACCTCATCCCCTTTTACTAACACTCCAATCGTTTATACAAAGATTATTATTACAGACCCAAATTAATAATAAAGTGGTAATATTACATGGCAATAGACAGACCTATAGCAGGCCCAAATAGAATAACTAAATACCCAACCTTACTAGGCCTTCAAAACTTCTGGCATAGCATACTCAAGCCTTCAACAAAGGACCACACGATCACAGGCCCATAGGGGAGTTGAGACCCCTTTCAATGAGCCATAACACCAAGTATTGCATCTTTTGGAACAACCAACATAAAATACAGTACATGATAGGGAAGTAGAGCATTAGGGATATTTTGGAGGTTAAGAGGAATGACTAGGGCCAAGCCCCTAGTGCGTCAGAGTGCACAAGGGCCTCAATTGGACCCTGAGCAGTGCTCACACTAGGGAGGCCAACAGAGAACCTAGGTAGCCTTGGCTTTCAGCCGGCTAAAAATAGGAATTCAGAATACCAAAGAAATAAGTAAAGAGAATGGACAAAAATTCCCAGAGTGATCAGGTAGACCAGCAAAATTCAACAAAGTTCAGTAGCAAAGCATCACATAGACAAACATCATAGGAAAAGGAAAACATGTTTGCAAACATACCTAGGTTGCACTAGTGGACATTTTAGGGCCTAAATTAAGTCAAGTCTAACCTAAGGCCATATCAATATTTGGACATAATGGAGGTATACATATATTTATTATCACATAAAGGAGAAAGTAGCAAGTGAACCAAGGCATACTAAAAAAGCATGTTAACATAGGAGCAAGGTCCTAGTCAGTTGAAATAGAACATTTGCCTTTAGAAAATGAGGATAGCAAGACACAAGTTTAAAACATATTTTTGGGTAGTATTACAAAAAGCACTCCAACATACACAAGACTTAGTAAAAGTTCATTCAAGTAAAAGTTAGGGCATTATATAAATACAGGCAGAAACAACATACAACCACAATATTGAAGTTCAAAATTAATATGTAAAGATGTCACAGGGTGCAGAACTAGTCTTAGGAGATAGGGAGTTGCAAAATGCAAATCATAGTGAATCATGACATGAACAATACACGACTCTCATGCGTCAATTAACACAGAATGACATCAAGTTGAACACCATCATTGTTGGACCAAAATTCAGGTACATGTGCAGAAAGAAAGGAAGAAAGTAAATATTATGAGGGTTTAAACACTAACCAGTAGCATAATTAAAAGAGTGTAGATTGTAATAGCAAAACCTCCCAAATCCCTGATGATTCAGAGCCCAAAAGCCTCGAAAATGAGCTCCGAGCAGTGCTTGCACCAGATGAGGTTATTCAATAATTCAGAGAGTTTTAGGGTAACAGTGAGTGAGTGAGATAGTAGTGAAAAACAATAGCCGAAATTAGGGTTTAGAAATCTCTTTTTTAAGGGGTTCCATGAGAGGGGTTTATATAGTGTGGAAATCGAACAAGTAAACATAGAAAACAAATTATTCAAACACAAATAAGGAAAGATATGCTAGAATCAATTAGAATAGGTTTTCTAGGGCATAAAACAAAGGGGTTCAGTAAATCAACAGGGAATAACAATTATCACGCAAATGATACTAAAAATAAAGGAATACAAAAGATTAAACGGATATTAAGGAAAATATCATACCAAAAATCATTTAGAGTCAGATTTAGGGCAAAATAAAGTAGAAAATAGAGAAACATGACAGATTATACAGAAATAAGAAAAAGAATAGCCAAACACGGAAAAGGAAAAGTATCAATCAAGAATCAGTAAGGAACAAGGGAAAAATTCAAACCTTAGTTCAAAAGGAAGCATAGATAGTCGAAGATCTCACTGAATCGGACCATATAGAGTGCATATAGACAAAATATTATTTACATCTCATAGATTGAAGGTGGTAGAATCCTGTTTGGGTACTGGTACTTGCCAAAATTGAGGCAAGTACTATATAACATCATAATCTTGCAGACAATAACGAAGTGACACATAAAATGCAAGCAAATCACAGAGGGAGCCCAAGATATACTCAGATTTGGAGAAGACGGGGGAGGCGGCTAGGGTTTCTGAAGGAGGGAGAAAGAAGATGGGAGAATACAAAGGCGGCGAGAGAAGTGTGAATGGGGGTTAGGGTTAGGAGTTAGGTTAGTTAAAGGGAGGGTTTAATTGTGGGTCGTTGATCTCTCAAGATCAACGGCCGGGATTTAAAGAAAGCTGGGCAGTTTGTGTAAAGTGGGTACCGACCGAGTTGGGGTTAGTGGGTTATTTGTGTTGGGCTAAGGTTTGGGGTAATTGGGCTGAGGTCTGGATAGTTTTAGGTCTGAAAATTGGCATGTTTTGGGCCAGCTATTAAATACACAATAATTATTTTAAAAATAATTTATAAAATAATTAATAGATAATAAAATGCTAATTGTGAAATAAAATGACTGAAAATAATAACTCAATATTATACAAATATAAAAATGACACTTCGGCATAATAAACCCAATCATTTGTAGAATATAAACCATTATTGCAAAAGTAGATAAATAGCTTAAAAATGCTAATGCAATTATAAAAAATAGAATAAAAATATTTGAAACATGTATTATGGATGCAAATAATAATTTTGGGTAATTAAGTCATCACAAAATAATTTAAATGATAATTACTAGATATTTATATAATAAAAAATTTAAGAAAATTAATTTAAAGCTCTAAAAATTATGGAAAACTATAGAAAAATGCTTGTATAGGTATGTAAACTAAATTATGATACAAATATGCTATTTTGAAAGTATATATATATTTTAAAAAAATATGAGGAAAAAATTGGGTATCAACAAACACCGTTCCGGAGGATGCCCAGATTATTTTCGCCCCTGTAGGGATAGCTAGATATCTCTGGTGCCTGATAACCGAAGAAGACCATGCAAAAATGAACGAGGTAGATGCGCCATGTTTGTTTAACGACGCACAAACATGCGCTGAAAAGGGGTAAGGTGTTACCAAGCTTTTTATTTTTCAGCTTTAGTTCTTGATAATTCTAATATCTCTTGTCATATTTGCAGGCCTTGGTGCTTCACCATAAAACCTTCCTCTGGTACTGAGCTGAGCTGAGATAACTCGAGATCGAAGTCAAAGATCTTGCTGAGAAGAGAGGCATGTATAAGATTCTTAGCGAGCAACGTGAAAGAGAAGTCAAGAGCCTTCGAGCCGAGTTCGATGCGGCTCAGAAAGAACACGCCGATCTGGTGGAACAGGTAATTTTTTTAAAAGTTTGTGATGATGCGCTAAACACGGTGACTAACCGTCATAACCCGCAGGTCTAATAGAAGCTCGACCAGATCGACCAACTCCGAGCCGAGATGGACGTAATCAAGGTCGAGGCGAAGAGTAGAAAGGCAAGATGGATCATTTATCCATAGAAAAGGAGATTGTCCAGGAGCAACAGGCTTTGGCGAAGGCTCAACTTCGAGCCATGGGAGAGAAAGTTGAGGCCCGATCCCCAACAATCGAGCACCTTCAGTCTCAATTGGGCTCGGCTGTTACCGATCAAGATACCCTCACCAAGGAGCTTAAAGCAGCCAAGTCAGTGGCTGAAATAACCAAGGCCGATGCCGAGGAGATGGTGTCCTAGTACAAGTCCAATGATGAGGCATCCCAAGACCGCCTGAAAGGCATCGTTGAATACATGAAGTGTCAGTCCCGAAGGGAGTCTCTTGAGGAAGTTCATGCCCAGGGATTCGATTTTTTGACCGATATCGAAAATGTTAAGAGGCTCAAGATCGAGGCTAGGAAGTCGGTGTACCCCGAGGATGAGGAAGATTCTGAAGGTTCGGGCGGATCCGGGGAAAACCCCGATGGCCCTGGTGATGAGGCGGGCTCTGGCAAAGATCAGGCTTCTTAGACGCCTTGTAAATTTTTCTTTACTTGTGTACTTCTGTATTCTTTGTTGAGGCCGTTTGACCTTTTGTAAAGATTCATGTATATATACAAGGCTCTTTTTTCCCTTCGACAATTTCCATGTTTGTTCTTTTTTGCTTTTTTTTCTTTACGATTGCAAAGATGCTGAATGTCGTAACACATATTAATTAGGTCTTGTTCGGAGATTCGAATGATGCTCATTCTAGATATTATTTTGTTTAAGACTCCTGGTGGCTTGGTATGACCGGAAGCTTTCCCCAAAGTGTTTACTTAGAATCTTTTAGATTACAATTTTGTCAAGGGTAGCCTTTGAACCGATTTAGAAATTTTGAAGGCCTTATTTTTTGGTTGCGAATCTCAATCGTCTCCGAGCCATTCTAAGATGGTTGTAGACTTTTAAGCTTGGGTGTTTCCCAATGGGCTTATTACCCCGAGTTGTCCGGGACAACATTCGGGGATGGCCGTAGCTTTTGAAGTTCAGGCACTGACTAATAGGTTTTGTGCCCTGGGCTTCATAGACCAAGCTGTCCGGGCTTTGCCATGACGACAGTCCCCGAGCGAGGGTGATTTCTTGGATTAAGACAGAGGTGGAACTTGGGTATGATATCCTTAAGGAACAAAATACAGTAGTTTTTTAAGAGACAAAATATGTATCTGCAAGGTAGAAACTTTTTTTTGATTCTGTGAAACATACAAGATTGCAAATGTGTACAAGTTTTATGCTGGCTTAAGTGGTCTATGTGGGCACACTTCATTTGATAGTCTGTCCCTTACAACAAATCCTATATACCAAGCCCATACTTGTGTTACATCTCTCATTTTTCGTACGTTAAAGTTTCGTCTTCAGTAAATTGACATAAACTCGGGGATGAGATTATCTTGATGTTAGCATATTTATGTTACTTATACCAAGCAATACATAAGTGCAATGAAGGAAAGAGTACACGAATTAGATAAAATGAGTTTCGTTGAAGGTTGTCGAATTGGGATAAACTACGAGTCGAGCAATAATACCCGATACTTATGCACTAGTACCATGAAAGGTACTATATGACCACGATAGTCAGTTGTGTAAAGTATACTAAATATAAGTAGAATTTTAAGTAGTTTGGGAAAATTCATAATTATGCGAGTAACTGGTTAATTACCGGGTAGCATGATATTACCTAATTAACAAATAAATCCCAAAACGTGGATGCAAACCCTTATTAATAAGATGACTACTAGTCATTTTATATGCGGTGGAATATTAATACCTTAGTGCAAGACACCTTCTACTTATTCAAAATAACCATGCCAATTTCATTTCAAAAGTTCCAATACTAAGACACAAAAACGTTAGTCATTCTTAAACTCTTTCAAATTTCTTTCGTGAAGACTTTAAAACCCTTCAAACCAAACCTTGCAAATTCATTTCAAAAGTTTCAGTACCAAGACCAAAAACGTTATTCATTCTTAGAACTCTTATGAAGTCACTAACAGAGGAGGAAAACGTTAGTTACTCTTAAATTTCATTCTCAAAAGACACTCCAAAATCAGATTTTAGTCAGTAAGTAACATGATTATCTTGTAGCAGCATAAATCTTCAACAGTTCAATGAAGATTTTTAGAATTTTAGCAACGTAAAATCTTGCGGTTCTAATAGAGTACGGTGCAATCTCTTCCAAGAATATCATACGAATTTTTTTCTACTCCAGGTATGTTAAGGCTAAGCCCTTCTTTTATTTTGGCATGATCTCGTAATTACACGAGTTTGATAACGAGGCATAAAGAAAAATTCATATCCCAGAATTTATGTATATTTTGCTAGTCTCGCAAGTTACATATATTTCCTAGTTTTGTAAGTTACATTATTCTCTTTATCGGGACTTCATATTCATTTGAGTATTTCCTTCTTCCAGTCAAAAGAGCAGAGAGTCTGTATATATAGTATTCCAGTATTTTCATTACCATCAAGCTATAATCGATGTGTAGGCCCCTATTGGGAAACCTCTGATCAGATGGTAAGATATATATCGAGCCTACTGTGGCCGAGCGCCTATGAGCGAGCCTAGTTGGTCGAGATACAGAGCCTAATATGGCCGAGCGTCTATGAGCGAGCCTACTACGGCAGAGTAGTTATATATATACCGAGCCTTATAAGGCCGGACAACT